>CP092867.1:93704642-93731881 GCA_030710605.1 Cordylochernes scorpioides
TATTTGATAAAAGAAGAAAAACATTTTATAAATATTCTATTATTATAAGAAAGAAAATTATCTAAAAGACTAAATATAAAATATATATCAGAAAAGAGGAGTGGCGAGAAGGAAAAAGAATATCGAACTGTACGTCAACAATGAAAGAAAGAAATAAGAGGATGTTATGGACATTGTCATTTTAAAAATTAGCTCTAAAAACAGTAAAATATCCTATATTTCCTATTTAAATTGTACTCATATATGCTAGCAACCAGATTAAAGTTTAAATGAATATACCATTTATAATACAATATAATGCGGCTTATGAATGTTGAACGACGTAAATCAATTTTACCGCAAATGTTTCTTTTGAACGAAAAATCGTGATTTATTTTAAGGAGAAATAACGATTATTTTCTATCCTTAAAGATGAAGTATGAAAGGATGAATTGTGAATTATTTCGATATATTTTATAATAAATTTATATAATATTTACGAACGGAAAAATATGTCTAGGGTGGCCTAGTGGACATGGCATCTGCCCGGTAAGCAGAACACTGTGGGTTCAATTCCCATCCCTGGACACTTTGTTTTTCCGTATATTATTACTCTTCACAATTCATCCTTTCATACTTCATCCCTAAGGATAGAAAATAATCGTTATTTCTCCTTAAAATAAATTACGATTTTTCGTTCAAAAGAAACATTTGCGGTAAAATTACCTAAAGTTGTTCTACATTTAAATTTACTTATGGTATTTTAAGAAGAAAAAGACATCTCCTGATCTTGAAAATAAAGTTTGCTGGTGACTCGCGCCATCTGTTGGAATAAATATCAAGATGTCGCAAGCCATCGGTAACTTTTAGTTGCACAATCAGGAGATGTATTTTTTCTTAATTTATCTACCTGATCCCAGTACAATTTTACTTTTGTACTATTTCTACCATACTATTTTGTTTAATAATGATATTATTTGTAAACTTACTCTCTTATATTATGATGCATTAGCGCGCCATCTGTTATCTTCTTCTTTCTTATATCCACTTAATCATATTAAGGTATTAAGCTTGTAAAGCTTTAAAACCATCATGACTGGGTTTGTCATTAAGACTGGGAGCACTACTCAGTGGCAGGCCGACTTAGCTCCAATAGAAATGGCCGCCTCTGACATGAGGAACAGACGCCATATGCAGCTGCTCCTAACATGGAGTACAAACGCTGCTCATCCTGTATCCCTGGATTAAGAGCCCTTACAGGGTACTATCAGCCGGGCCAGCTGAGCCCAGGTTTTTTAGTGAGCTTGTTACTGCTCCCCTCCTCCTTTTTCATCCGGACTTGGGACCGGCAAAGGCGGAGTTCCATCTGTTATGAAAATTCGAAACTATTATAGACGCGTATGATTCTTTTAAAAATAAGACAATTTCTACTGCCCTTACTGTAATGGAAAAATTAATGTGAGGGCCTGACTCATTAGTGGTGAACTCTCCCAGCGGTTTCGCCTTATGTTCATAGTTCATCTAAAATACCCATTCCAAGAGTCTAGCATCAGTATCATTATAAAAGGAAGATCGAAAAATGCAATATAACAGCGGTATGGTAGATTAAACTGGCGAAACCGCTGGGAGGGTTCACCACTGATGAGTCAGGCCTTTTCATTAATTTTTCCACTGCAGTAAGGGCAGTAGAAATTGTTTATTTTTAAAAGAGTTATACGCGTCTATAATAGTTTCGAATTATCAAGACTTACTCTCTACATACCATGTCCAATACAATATTGTGGTGAAGAAATAATTTATTATTTAATTTAAATGAAAATGAAAATATTTGGAAATAGATTTAAAATTTGACATTTTCTAAATCATCATTTAGTTGCCTAGCTTGCTTGCTCGATATTCTCTAGCTGTAGATAGTTTGGTTGGTTTGTTAATATTTGAAGACTAGTTACCGTGACGTCATCAATAAATACTTTCACACCTTCAGATATACCAAGACTTGATTTCTACGCTACAATATAGATAATCACGGTGTTAAGGTTCCTTTGTCCTTAACGAAAAAGGCCGTACTTCAGAGGACTGTATAGGTTTTAACTACCCAGGCGGTGATTCCAATGCCCAGGTGACACCCCAACGGTGATTCCAATGCCTCAGCCAAAGAGAGAATAAAGCACGACCAAAAACTATTCACACTCTCACTTTATTTAAAAAACTCAATTATATACAAAGATAGTCAGCGGTCAATATTTACATAATCACAGAAAATTAAATTAATAAATAAAATAATATCCTAGAAAAGTCAACACACGGCATAATACAAATTTCGATATATTACTTAGTAACATGACAATATCCTAGTGTGAATATAGACATCCAACTCACTGTCACTGGTCCAGTTGGCAATACAGGTCTCGTTGTGAAGGGCGAGGAATGACTGTCCACTGAGGACAGGGGCGACAAGGTAGGATGTCACCATGTGGCCAAAGGAGCCGTCAGCGAGCTGCTGGGTCTTCAGGAACTCCATGGCCTTGGTCAGGTTCCATCCTAATCCATTGTCTTTGATCCCAAGGAGAGCCTACAAAGTTACATCTCTTCAATATGGAACAGTAAAACATGAGAATTCACGTAGATTCTGTTTATTTTATGATACCTTAACCAAATCATTTTTAACAAAGTTTCTTCAAAATAATCTCCTATTAAAAACATATATAATTTGTGATCAAACTAAAAAAATGCAAAAATTAAAACAAACAGACAAATATTATGTATAAAAAATCCTAATAAAACCGCATTTTTTCCAAAATGTAATTATTTAAAATGATTGATATTGAAACTGATTTATTACCATGTTCATATAAGATTATTAAAAATAATAAAAAGGCATATTCTGACCAGGAGCACATGGGCTTTTCGGAAGGCAGAGCGCCTTCTGAAAAGCACATGTGCTCCTGGTCAGTATATGCCTTTATTATTTTTAATATCAAAATCTGACCTTTTTAATTATTATTTTTTTCTATTGTGTTTTCCTATAAGATTATATATGGTTAATTACAAAATTGAATAGATACGAATATAAATAAGATCATATAATGATAAATATAGAAATAAATAGATAAAAATAATTGATAAATATACATTTATATGAAAATATATATACAAGGTCTTCATTGGTAGCGCCCACCTCGGGAAAGACTCCGCCACCGATGGACTGCGAGAGTTCTCTCCCACAGAGTGGGCAGGTCGATGTGATGGTTGGTGTTAAAATGATTGAATACTTGTATATTTATATGAGAAATAGACACTTCGGCCAGTTCTCCTGACGAAGACAAAATATTTTTTGTCGAAACGTTGAGAAAATAAAAAAACTCTAACTGGCCGAAGTGTCTATTTTTCATATAAATATGAATGCCTCCAGGCAGCCTCTATCTTTACTTGTATATTTATTAACTTCGCAATCAAGCCGCTATATTTCATTACTTATTAAATAACATGAACCAATCTCATCGTTAAATTGTATAGAAAATGAAACAAAAGTTTTAAATTTAGCTCCCAATGTTTTAAAGTAGCAGCGAGTCACTGAAACTTCATGAACTAAATAAAAAAATGGTTGAGGTAGGCAAATATTTTTCCATATAAACTTCCAACCAACATCTTCAAAAATAATCCATTTGGATGTTTTGGTAATTACAGTTAGCGAAAATTTCAATAAAATAATAAAACCTAATAAATAAAATATAATACACTGCGGCCTGTGATTGCAAAACGACACTTGAAGTTACACCGCATGAGTTTCTTTTCAATGAAAAATCGAAATTTTATTTCAAGGTGAAATATTGACTATTTCTAACCTTTTTGGATGAGGTATGAAAGGGTGAATTATGAAGAGTAACGATGAACGGAAAAATAAAAGTGTCCAGGGATGGGAATGTTTTTAAAAGATAAAATGCGTTTTCTCAATTTGGATATAATCAATAAAACTACTCAATACAATCTAACGATTGAAGTTGCCTGGCCGGCATTCATGTCTCTATGAAAAATTTTCGGCCAATTTTTAACGCCTTGCAAAATGCTTTATTTTTATTTACTTCTCCTGAGAGAAAAGATTTTTGTCGAAACGTTGAGAAAATAAAAAACTCTAACTGGCCGAAGTGTCTATTTTTCATAGAAACAATCTACCGAATTGATAGAATAGGAATGATCAAACATTTTCCTATTTGACGAATTTTTGAGATGCCTATGCTCTTATCCAAATATTATCAAGGCATACCTTGATTTTCTAATATTAAAATTTTGAAAAATAAACGTGATAATTCTAAAGGCAAAATTAGAATATTATCCATCATACATTATTTTAAAACTATCTTATGTTATTGCTGCTTATTCCTCAAGTCGCTTAAACGATCTCCATTAGGTTCCATTGCCTCAGCTTTTCTATTATAGTCCTGGAGTTTTTCCCATTTAAAACTATGTACATAAAATAGTCTAAACATTTACATGCAAATATCCACATAGGATATAGCGTATGTTTTGTAATAAATAAATAAATAAAAATCCATCCTACATGTATATTTATCCCCCCGTCCAGTGTAATTTTAAATAAAAGATTCACAGATTTATAATACAATACAATATAATGCGGCTTGTGATTGTAAAACGACATTTGAAAATTATCCCGCATGTGTTTCTTTTTGAACGAAAAATCGAAATTTATTTTAAGGAGAAATAACGATTATTTCTAACCTTAGGGATGAAGTATGAAAGGATTAATTTTGAAGAGTAATGATAAACGGAATCTCTGGACACTTTATTTTTCCCTTTATTATTACTCTTCACAATTCATCCTTTCATACTCCATCCCTAAGGTAAGAAGTAATTGTTATTTCTCTTTAAAATAAATTTTGATATTTCGATAAAAAAGAAACACATGCGGGATAATTTCAAATGTCGTTTTACAGATTCACAGATTACTCAATACAATATGTTTTACCTGGAGTATGAGGGCAGTTGAGCGCAGGTTGTGGAAACCCCCGTTGTCCTGCTGCAGACTCTTCAGGTGACCGATGGCAGTCTGGGGATTGTGGTTGGAACATTTGGATGCCAGGACGGCGAACGTCTTCATGTCTACACACAAGTTACCATTAATATCGTATTGAAATTATTCTAGGCAACTTGTAAACTTCGTATTGTTAGATATCTTTTTTCATCTATAAATCTTATCCTCTTCAAATTAGAATAAAAGTGAAAGTCGAATCAAATCAGAAAACTCTTACAATCAAATACATTTTTGAATGCAGTAAGGACTTTATAAAAAGTTTTAAAATTTTCAGAAAATATCGTTATGGCACTTAACATTCCAAACCGTATGTTTTTGTCTGAGCTCTTAAAAACCTAAATCAATAATTACAATTATAATTATTCTATCGTTAACAATGGGTTTTTACCTGTAACAAAGGGGTCGGTAGAGTTGGAAGTGAGGAAGAATTCTAGGTTGTTCAGGTGCTGTGAGGACAGTTCCACCCCGGAGTTACACAGGGACAGGGATACAAGAGGATTGAAGGACCCTGGGGCAGCCTTCTCCACCTTCCTCTCCAACAGGGAAACCAGGTCTGTGCCGAAGAAGTTCCTGGGGTTGGAGCACAGGGCCAGCTGGCTGTGGATGTAGAAGGCGAGGTCCGTGGCATCTAAATGTTCACTCTGGTTCCTGAAATAATCAAATTCACAATCAGAGATTCGCACACATTGTTTAGAATGAGAAAGTGAAGAAATAAATTTCAACATCTATTTCAGTTTTCAGGAAAGAGAAGCGTGAAAAATTAAGATCAAAGAATCTATCTTTTCACATAACTCTAATTTATATAATTGCTAAGTTGAATTTTTCGAATTATAAAGGGCGCAAGAAGATTTTTGCACAATATCCTATTTTTTCACAATCTTTTAAAATATACTTTCCACCCGAGTCAATTCACTTTTTCATCTTTTCTAAACAGTTATCAAACCATCTATTGCACCTTTTTCAAGGATCAGGGCGCATTCGCCATTTCACGATCTCATAAGTACTTAATCGCAGTAAAATCGTCTTACCTTTAAGGTACAGTAGAAAATGCCCTAATGTTCATATGGTAGGAGGATATTCTGAACCTTTCAGCCCAGTACGGGCCAATTTGTCGGCGCAGATTTTAGAATGGCGAGTAGTAGCATTGCCATCGTGAAAAAGCCATGTGTCAGTTCTTGAGCGTGCCCAAATTTTTGAAGGTTCAAATAACTTTAGAAATGCAATTCTATGTGCACCACTTTGAAGTGAATATATTTTTATATAGAATCACACGCTAATAAATTCTTTGATGGCAAAGAACACAGAGAACATTCTCTTCGTCACCAATCTGCATTTTGGCACACACACCGGCGTGTTTTCATTTTCGTCGACCCATACTTTATTCCGGGATATGGTAGGCACATCATAGAAACATGCCCAATCGTCTTTTATGATGCTATTGACATAATGCTAGATTTTTAAACCTTTTGAGCATCTCTAGGCCAATGAAATACGTGTAATCTGCATAGCGGCAAAGGCAAGGGGCATCCAAAGGAAACAGACTTACCTCACGTGTAGATTGTCGTGCATATTGGTGTGTATTGCTCGTGCAAGAATGTTCAAACACTATTCATTCTGATTTAGAAAGTTTTTTTAAAATCAATATTTGAAATAAATATCGACCTTAGACAAATAACTACAGAAACCAGATTATCTTTTGAACTTTTAAACAAAAGAAAAGGAAAGGTCAAATTTGCGACATAAACGCTGAGAGAAGAATAACAAAAACAAACACAAGACTCAGAAACAAACATTATAAAAGCATGACAATACATCCAGATGGCAAAATAACCTATAGGACATGCAACAACTGTCCTGGTGTGGCACTAACACCTATCTACATATTCTCATGTCCAGCAATGGCCGCAGCCTTACAGAAAACTGACATGGACCCAGAGCAGCAGATTTACACACCCAAGATAGAGGATATTGCGACTGCTGTGATAGAGATTTATGGAGACATCTGAGGCTCTTCAATGGACACGACAACAACAACAGAAAATTGACACGGACCCAGAACAGCAGCTTTACACACCCAATATAGAGGATATTGATACTGCTGTGATAGAGATGCATGGAGACATCTGAGGTTCTACATTGGACACGACAACAACAACAAAATTACATTTTAAATAAAACTAACATCTAGCAATATAAATTTCTGGAACGCATATAAACAGATCTCAACACATTGAACTCCTTCCCACATATTTTGGAACTCAGGGTAAAACTTTCCTAATACCCTTTACAATATATATTTATGTTGTATGTATAATCTGTAAAATCACTTTGGAATGACACAAGACATTATGTTGAAAACTGAAACAAAGTTTCAATGATAACCTACTTGTAAAGTGCCATGGTAGTTTCAAGATCCACTTCCTTGACCAATAACTTCATCTCAGGAGACAAAGAAGAATTGAAGGAAGAGTTGTTGGCGAAGAAGAGGGTCAGCAGGTAGCGATGCGGATCTCTGTAATACAAGAGAGGAGGTTGATGAAGGGAGAGGTATTTGACAAGTTTGCTCTTCATTTCCTTTCCAATGGCCATCTTGGAAAGCTGGATCCCTGTATACAATTTAGTATGGTTACCATTCATATTGAAAAATCGCTCTCTTATTCTAAATAACAAGTAATATTTGCATAAATATTCTAAAATTCCCATTTTAGTTGGAGTGTGCATATAAGTAAGTATACATTGCACACACATAATATTCCATAGTGGCATACTGTGTATTATAATCAGTCATAATTCATTCTTTTATAAAAAGTTAAAACCTTTCGCAATAAGGTTTTTCATCTTTTTAAATATATTTTCTATAAAAGTATAAACAACAACAACAACAAAACAGCTTTATTAGGGCATCTTGCCCTGTACGGATTCTCCGTGGAGTTACAGACAATATTAACCATAAGAGAACAGGTGAAAATAGAGTATTTACAATTAAGGTATGGCAAACAGGGTGACTTTTTATTGTGCCCCTGTTCTTCTCTCTTCCATGAGTGCAATTTTATTCCCAACCGCCTTTTGAAAGTTGAACAGTTCAATTGCCCAACTTTTCTTATCTGAAACAGTTTTTATTAGCTTTATTGAGTTCAAATGCGGTCTAGGAAGACTTTTCAGGATCTTTTTTCTCTCTCCTTCCAGATCCCCGCATTCAGCAATAAAATGGTATATTTCATCAGTTATCTGACTTCCACATAACCCACAGTACAATTCTTCTTTCTTAATTGTGGAAATATGATTTTCTTTGATCATTGTTTACATTAATCTGATCTGTGCAATAAAACTCACTAAAGCCGAAGACAGATTACATGAAAAGTAATTTTCTGGAATAAATGAATCATAAAGTAACCTATAGTTTGAGTATGTTTTCGTAAGAGATAATTTTGCCAGATCTTGCTGCAATAGCTGTTCAATTTTTATTTTTAGTATATTCGGAAGTTCGATCTGTATGTCATCATAATTTAACCTATAGTTTAGCCATGTGAGTCCACAATGATTGATGATATCCATAATATTCTTACAGAATCCTATAGGTTTTTTTGTCATTAAGGAAATTTCCTTCAATCTGTTCCAGCATAGCTTAGGTAGTCTATTGTCTTCCATTTTTTGTAATCTAATGAAATATCTCAGAATTAATTTGATCGTTGCAAAAGTCAAAGATATTCTGCCTGTTTCCAGCCTTACAATATACCCTGGTATATATCTTGGTAGATTCAGAAAATTTTTGATAAACGTATTCTGTAATTGGTCTATAATATCCGTATTGTCCCAAGCCCACACAGGGGCCGCATAGAGCAGTATTGATTTAATAACTGAGTCAAATAGATTCAGAGCAACTTTTAATGAGTTAATTTTTTCTTTTTTTATCAGTCTAATAGTTGCATTTATTGCCGTATTTGCTTTGGCTTTATAAAAGAGGGCTACCTTTTTACTATTAATAGTGGAAGTGAATGGATATCCCAGATATGTAATATTGGACGCAACAGTCAGTGGGGTGTCACCCCAGTACCAGTTTTCGTGTCTTGCCGGTCTTCCTCCATTTCTGAATACCATTATTTTGGACTTATTTTCATTTAAAACTAATTTGTTCTTATCCAGGTAAGACTTTAGTAAATTGATTTTAATTTGAAGATTAATTTTCGATTCTGCAATTATGGCTATGTCATCCGCATACATAAGTAGGTGTAAAACACCAAAATCAGGGAGATGAAATCCTGTAAGTGCTGAGTTATTATAAAGTTCTATTAGGTCGGCCATATATAGTATAAATAAAAGTGGGGAAAGTGATTCTCCCTGCAACACTCCAGAATTAATTTTCACATTACTTGAATATTGCCCTTTCCATCGGATAGTGATCTTAGCTTCTTGGTAAAAGTTTTTTATCAGCATTACAAATTTATTGCTAATGCCCATTTTATGCAATTTTTGCCAAAGTAAATCATGTGGGACTGTGTCGAAAGCTTTAGTCAAATCGACGAAGAAGACATATAGCTTGCCTCGTTTTCTTCTCAGAGATAATTGGATGAGTGAATTCAATAGTATTATGTGGTCAGTGCATGATCGGTTCTTACGGAAACCTGCTTGGTTTTCTAAAATAATCTCTCTTTTTTCTATCCAGTTGTTTAATCTGTTTCTTAGTATTGTAGTAAATAATTTAGATATATTACTGCAGAGGGCAATCCCTCTGTAATTTGTTGGGTTATTCTTATCACCGCTTTTATATATAGGGTGTACTATTGAGTTCGTCCAGAGTTGCGGGTATTTTTCTGTGGACATTATTTTGTTGAATAGGTTTTTCAATTTAGTTAAAGTCGGTATTGGTAAATTCTTTAGCAGCTCATTTGGTATACCATCGAGTCCCACTGCTTTGCCATTCGCTAGTTTTTTTACTACATCTTGGATCTCTTCAAGGGTTGTTTCCGCGTCTGAATCTGGATCTTTCCAACCGATCATCTGGTTTAACGTAAAAGTAGCTTCTTTATTTTCTTTGTTCAGTAAATTTTTATAAAATAAAAACCATTCTTTTATATCAATCTCACCTTGTATTATTGTTTTTTTTTTCTGAAGGATGCAATGGCATTCCAGAAGGATTTGGGATCTTTGGCGTTTTTTATCCTTTCATTCTTGTCCTTGTTGAATTCATCTCTTTTTCTTTGCAGGAGCTTAAAATATTCCCTCCTAGCCTCAATATATTTTTGGCGGTCGTGTATGTTATTTGAGTTCCTACATCTTTGTAAACTTACTTTGGTCGTTTTTTTCATAATATAGCAATCTTTGTCATACCAAGGTTTTGAAAGTTGGTGTCGTCGTTTAGCAAATTTAATTATATTTGCCGATTCCATTGCCGTGTAGATCTGTTTAGTAAAATTTACTGTTTCTGTGTTAATATCGGTTTCATTTCCAACTTCAGTATCACTTAAATTATGTTTTAGCATCTCCACATTTTCTTTCGTCCAAATTAATTTTCGTGTTAGTATTTCATTTTTGTACGAGGATTTAATAGCTTCATACCCAGTATTAATTTGTAAAACAATTGGTAAGTGGTCTGAATATGAAAGTTCTTCGATCCATCTCTTGGCGAAGAAGAGGGTCAGCAGGTAGCGATGCGGATCTCTGTAATACAAGAGAGGAGGTTGATGAAGGGAGAGGTATTTGACAAGTTTGCTCTTCATTTCCTTTCCAATGGCCATCTTGGAAAGCTGGATCCCTGTATACAATTTAGTATGGTTACCATTCATATTGAAAAATCGCTCTCTTATTCTAAATAACAAGTAATATTTGCATAAATATTCTAAAATTCCCATTTTAGTTGGAGTGTGCATATAAGTAAGTATACATTGCACACACATAATATTCCATAGTGGCATACTGTGTATTATAATCAGTCATAATTCATTCTTTTATAAAAAGTTAAAACCTTTCGCAATAAGGTTTTTCATCTTTTTAAATATATTTTCTATAAAAGTATAAACAACAACAACAACAAAACAGCTTTATTAGGGCATCTTGCCCTGTACGGATTCTCCGTGGAGTTACAGACAATATTAACCATAAGAGAACAGGTGAAAATAGAGTATTTACAATTAAGGTATGGCAAACAGGGTGACTTTTTATTGTGCCCCTGTTCTTCTCTCTTCCATGAGTGCAATTTTATTCCCAACCGCCTTTTGAAAGTTGAACAGTTCAATTGCCCAACTTTTCTTATCTGAAACAGTTTTTATTAGCTTTATTGAGTTCAAATGCGGTCTAGGAAGACTTTTCAGGATCTTTTTTCTCTCTCCTTCCAGATCCCCGCATTCAGCAATAAAATGGTATATTTCATCAGTTATCTGACTTCCACATAACCCACAGTACAATTCTTCTTTCTTAATTGTGGAAATATGATTTTCTTTGATCATTGTTGACATTAATCTGATCTGTGCAATAAAACTCACTAAAGCCGAAGACAGATTACATGAAAAGTAATTTTCTGGAATAAATGAATCATAAAGTAACCTATAGTTTGAGTATGTTTTCGTAAGAGATAATTTTGCCAGATCTTGCTGCAATAGCTGTTCAATTTTTATTTTTAGTATATTCGGAAGTTCGATCTGTATGTCATCATAATTTAACCTATAGTTTAGCCATGTGAGTCCACAATGATTGATGATATCCATAATATTCTTACAGAATCCTATAGGTTTTTTTGTCATTAAGGAAATTTCCTTCAATCTGTTCCAGCATAGCTTAGGTAGTCTATTGTCTTCCATTTTTTGTAATCTAATGAAATATCTCAGAATTAATTTGATCGTTGCAAAAGTCAAAGATATTCTGCCTGTTTCCAGCCTTACAATATACCCTGGTATATATCTTGGTAGATTCAGAAAATTTTTGATAAACGTATTCTGTAATTGGTCTATAATATCCGTATTGTCCCAAGCCCACACAGGGGCCGCATAGAGCAGTATTGATTTAATAACTGAGTCAAATAGATTCAGAGCAACTTTTAATGAGTTAATTTTTTCTTTTTTTATCAGTCTAATAGTTGCATTTATTGCCGTATTTGCTTTGGCTTTATAAAAGAGGGCTACCTTTTTACTATTAATAGTGGAAGTGAATGGATATCCCAGATATGTAATATTGGACGCAACAGTCAGTGGGGTGTCACCCCAGTACCAGTTTTCGTGTCTTGCCGGTCTTCCTCCATTTCTGAATACCATTATTTTGGACTTATTTTCATTTAAAACTAATTTGTTCTTATCCAGGTAAGACTTTAGTAAATTGATTTTAATTTGAAGATTAATTTTCGATTCTCCAATTATGGCTATGTCATCCGCATACATAAGTAGGTGTAAAACACCAAAATCAGGGAGATGAAATCCTGTAAGTGCTGAGTTATTATAAAGTTCTATTAGGTCGGCCATATATAGTATAAATAAAAGTGGGGAAAGTGATTCTCCCTGCAACACTCCAGAATTAATTTTCACATTACTTGAATATTGCCCTTTCCATCGGATAGTGATCTTAGCTTCTTGGTAAAAGTTTTTTATCAGCATTACAAATTTATTGCTAATGCCCATTTTATGCAATTTTTGCCAAAGTAAATCATGTGGGACTGTGTCGAAAGCTTTAGTCAAATCGACGAAGAAGACATATAGCTTGCCTCGTTTTCTTCTCAGAGATAATTGGATGAGTGAATTCAATAGTATTATGTGGTCAGTGCATGATCGGTTCTTACGGAAACCTGCTTGGTTTTCTAAAATAATCTCTCTTTTTTCTATCCAGTTGTTTAATCTGTTTCTTAGTATTGTAGTAAATAATTTAGATATATTACTGCAGAGGGCAATCCCTCTGTAATTTGTTGGGTTATTCTTATCACCGCTTTTATATATAGGGTGTACTATTGAGTTCGTCCAGAGTTGCGGGTATTTTTCTGTGGACATTATTTTGTTGAATAGGTTTTTCAATTTAGTTAAAGTCGGTATTGGTAAATTCTTTAGCAGCTCATTTGGTATACCATCGAGTCCCACTGCTTTGCCATTCGCTAGTTTTTTTACTACATCTTGGATCTCTTCAAGGGTTGTTTCCGCGTCTGAATCTGGATCTTTCCAACCGATCATCTGGTTTAACGTAAAAGTAGCTTCTTTATTTTCTTTGTTCAGTAAATTTTTATAAAATAAAAACCATTCTTTTATATCAATCTCACCTTGTATTATTGTTTTTTTTTCTGAAGGATGCAATGGCATTCCAGAAGGATTTGGGATCTTTGGCGTTTTTTATCCTTTCATTCTTGTCCTTGTTTAATTCATCTCTTTTTCTTTGCAGGAGCTTAAAATATTCCCTCCTAGCCTCAATATATTTTTGGCGGTCGTGTATGTTATTTGAGTTCCTACATCTTTGTAAACTTACTTTGGTCGTTTTTTCATAATATAGCAATCTTTGTCATACCAAGGTTTTGAAAGTTGGTGTCGTCGTTAGCAAATTTAATTATATTTGCCGATTCCATTGCCGTGTAGATCTGTTTAGTAAAATTTACTGTTTCTGTGTTAATATCGGTTTCATTTCCAACTTCAGTATCACTTAAATTATGTTTTAGCATCTCCACATTTTCTTTCGTCCAAATTAATTTTCGTGTTAGTATTTCATTTTTGTACGAGGATTTAATAGCTTCATACCCAGTATTAATTTGTAAAACAATTGGTAAGTGGTCTGAATATGAAAGTTCTTCGATCCACATAGCCGATATGATCTGTGTTAAACCGTGTGTGTACATGAAATAATCCAAAACCGATGAACCTCTTTCTGAAATAAAAGTGAATGAGCCGTGCGTGTCACCCTTAGTTCTTCCATTAGCTATTGTTATAGAATTTGAATCAGTGAAGGAAATTAGTTTTTCAGATAGTTTCGAAGATATTAGGTCTTTAGATTTCCTATATTTGTTGAGGGGTGAATTTAGTTTCAGTGGGTTATGGAAGCCTCCAGCATTGCCTATTCTAATATTGATGTCACCAGCTATTAGCACTTCGTTACCTTCACTCATGTGATAATCAATATGCCTAAGTAAATTTGTTAAATTTTGTTCTTGTAATACATTAGGGGGTAAATAAGCAAACAACAAAAAAATACTCTCGGTGGTTTTGTCTAGAAATTTGTGCGTCAAGACAGATATCCAGTAAGGGTTTGTTTCGATTTTTCTAACCGTATGTTGGAAGTTTTTTTTTATTCCAATCTATAAAAGTATATATAATTTTTTCTTATTAATATAATTCATCCTACTGTAAGTATTGTTTATCTTTGTCTCTCTCGAATGTTTCTTAAAACTTTACCCCATAAAAGGTTTTAAATATTTGCCTTTTGTAAAATTGAATTTTAATTATCTTATAGCTACTTGTTTTGGTTTTGAGGGGGGGGGGGGGGATTTTTCAAATTATTTTCTATTTATCAAATTCAAAATTGATCTCAGAAAAAAAAGACAAACTGACCTTTAAAAAGAACTATAAATACTGGGCAATATAATAAAACAATCTCGTTTAAAGACATCAAATATTAAAATATTCTGGCCTTAACTACCCGTTTCATGATTTTTCAGGATGCCTTAATGACCATTTTTTTGGTCGTTGAGGTACAGCTTGCACCACGCTGATGAGGGCCAACAGCCCGAAACGCGTCCGTAGTTAGCTTTTCTTGATTAATCAAGAATGGGTATTTGGCCAATTCTGGAATAATTAAAAATCAACGAGAATAGTTGATATTTATTCCGATAGATGGCGCAAGCCATCAGCAACTTTCAGTTGCACGATAAGGAGATGCCTTTTTCTTAATTTAAGCACCTTATCCCAGTACAATATTGCATTTGTACCATTTTTTCACATTGTGTAGCGTCCTCACGCAATTCTGGCCTTAACTAACCGTTTCATGATTTTTTAGGATGCCTTAATGACCATTTTTTTTGGTCGTTGAGGTACAGCTTGCACCACGCTGATGAGGGCCAACAGCCCGAAACGCGTCCGTAGTTAGCTTTTCTTGATTAATCAAGAATGGGTATTTGGCCAATTCTGGAATAATTAAAAATCAACGAGAATAGTTGATATTTATTCCGATAGATGGCGCAAGCCATCAGCAACTTTCAGTTGCACGATAAGGAGATGCCTTTTTCTTAATCAAATATTAAAGGCAGTTGAAAACTTCCTGAAACCTAAAATTTCAAAGAGTCCAGTTAATACTCTTATCTCATTACAGATAATTTATCAAATACTTTGCTAAATTAGAAGACACATTAACTAAACTCATTAAAGAAAACTCCCTGTTTGAATGAGCTATAGTAAAATAGAATTAATTTTAAAAATTGAAAGATATTTCTCAATTAAATCAAACTATTTTTTTACAATTATTTTATTTCCAAAGCGCTATATCCCGCAAGGGATACTTGCGCCAAACAAGGAGAAAAGTTTATTTACATAAGTTATTTACATTATTCAACGCATGAAAACATTAGAGATCCAGATTTTGTAGAAAGTTTAGAATGTATTTAAAAAATGAATTGAACTTTAAATATGATTTTTTATCGGAAATCAAATCGTTAAGTTCACAAACAACTAGTTCATTCTTCATTCTATAATCTTGAAATGCTGGGCAATCGATCAATAGATGTCTTGAGGTTTGTTCCTCAATACCACAAAAGCAACTTGAATCCTCCATTGCCTTTATTCTATTCAAAAAACTTTTGAAATTTCTGTGGTTTGTAACAAATTGAGTATTATAAAAATTTGGACGAATTGAGATAGAAACAGATCTTGTTCAAACAATCGATGGGCAATAAAAGTCGTTCCACATATGTTAAGTCTTTTATGTGAATAGTTATTCACCAAAGGTTTAACTTTATTTATTATTTTTATATCTCTCTATCTTGGTCTTGAGGTGGGTAACACCAGCCATCACATCGACCTGCCCAATCTCTGTGAAAGAACTCTCGCAGTCCATCGGTGGCGGAGTCTTTCCGCGGTGGGTGCTACCAATGAAGACTTTGTATATATTTTACAACTATGGGATTAAAAATATATGCACACAGATATAAATAAGTATAGACTATATATGTACATTTATTGATATATAGCTAGCAATAAATATGTATATATATGTTTCTATGAAAATGTTAATCTGCAAGACGCAGGTTATCATCATCCCTTTTTGATTTGTTTTTGTTACTTTGGCGGTTCGCAAATAAACAACAAAAGCTGTATCAGACATTATATAGACAATAAAGATTTTCTGATAATAAAAGTGTACAAAGATGTCGAATTTATAAAATTAAATAATAATATATGAATATTAATAAGTATAATAAAATAATTTCAAATCGATTTGAACTGTAAATATAACTGAGGGATGTCAATTTTTCTATTAATACTGTTGGTAACTTTCATTGAGGTTCAACTTTCTAAAAAGAGTATTGAGTGTTTATCTTGAATACTGTTGTATATTACAATTACAATTATTTTATTTCCAAAGCGCTATATCCCACAAGGGACACTTGCGCCAAACAAGGAGAAAAGTTGATTTACATAAGTTATTTACATTATTAAACGCATGAAAAAACTAGAGATCCAGATTTTGTAGAAAGTTTAGAATGTATTTACAAAATGAATTGAACTTTAAATATGATTTTTTTATCGGAAATCAAATCGTTAAGTTTACAAACAACTAGTTCTTTCTTCATTCTATAATCTTGAAATGCTGGGCAATCGATCAGTAGATGTCTTGAGGCTTGTTCCTCAATAATTGTATATAATATCTGTTTCTTTTTCAAAATTTGGTATATGGTCCTGTTTGAGTGCGTGATCTACTAAAATTGATAATGGGCTATGGTTTTTAAAAGCTGTTTTGTGTTGGTTTACTCTTTCTTCAAGAGTTTTACCTGTTTCTCCTATGTAGGTTGCAGGGCATGATTTGCATAGAATGCGATATACTATGTTTGATTTGAATTCATGATTTCTATTATGTTTAGTGTTGGGATGGCGTAGATTTTCTTTCAGATTTGCTGTAGTTTTGTATAGGGTTTTGATATTGTAATTTTTAAGTATTCTTGTTATTCTTTCAATGCCATAATTGTATGGCAGTGCACAGTATATATTCGATTCTTCACTATTGTTTTTAGGACTGTTGGTGGGTCTATATATATGTTTCTTGATGAAGCCTGGAGGATATTCATTATTTTTCATCTCATTGTAAAATATGTTTGTTCAGCTTTAATATTTGAGGAGGAGTGGGTGGAAATTCTTTAGATAGTGTTTTTATAACGGATATTTTATGATTAATGGGGCCAAATGAATTAAAATTGAGATATTTGCATGTATGTGTTGGTTTTCTATATAAACTGGTTTCTATTTTGCTATTTATTCTGGTAAGCTTGATGTCTAAGAATGCTAAAGAGCTATTATTTTCTATTTCGTGTGTAAAGTTTAAAAATGGCTTTAAACTGTTGAGGAAGGTTAGAATATTGTCGAGGTTGCTATTTTGACTGATGCAAATGATGTCATCAATATTGTAGCGTAGAATCATTTTACCCAGCATCTTCACCAGTTGTACGTAGAAATCAAGTCTAGGAATATCTAAAAGTATTTATTGATGGCGTCAGAACGACTAGTCGTCAATTATCAACCAAACTATCTACAGCTAGGGAATCTTGAACAAGCAAGCAAATAAATATTTTAAGATGATTTTATACAAATACAGATTAATAAATATTGTCACGGTAGTGATAACGAGTATAACAAAAGTTTAAGTAAAAATAATTTATTTATAAAATGCCAAACTATTGCTAAGAATTTATTTACAAGTAATAATATACAAGAATGGTAAGGGGTGATGACCTTGCAAATATTAATGATGATATACCACAGAATATTTAAAATAATTATTCAGTGATATTGCCCCCCTCCTAGATGAACAGCGTCCCGCTGTAATTATCACTTGAACAGATCAGCTTGGTCCTCAGGGTCATGGTAGGGTTTCATTCTCAGTACATGGACAAGGTCTCTTGTTTGGCGTCTTCTGGTTGGTTGGTCCACAGGTTCAACTTCGAAGGTCACGTCAGAGAGTTTCCGAGTAACCCTTTTCCAATTAATACCTTTTTCGAAGGTTCAAAAAGTACCTGATTTTGCCCATTAAGCTCTTCACTCATAACATTTATTAGTTTGGTAGATTCGGCTGGGATTACGACGCTTCTGCTAGCCACAACCTTTCCCATGGAAGCTGGTGAATTTAGTACATCTTTGGCCTCTTCCAATCTGATTTCGGCGCGTCCACAATCAATCACGGCATTTGATGCCTCTAGGAAATCCCATCCGAGGATAATACTTGGGTTACTATTAGGGAGGACGATAAACTCAAGCGGCTGTTCCAATCCATTGATGCTCAAGCTGATTGTGCATCGGCCGATCGATGTAACATTCTTGCCATCAGCAACTTTCAGAGTCATTCCGCTATCTTTGAACATGGTCTTTTTTAATTGTCGTCTTAATCCATCAGAGATAACTGAAAAAGAGGAACCTGAATCGACCAGAGCAGAAAATGCAATGTCATCAATGATGATTTCGACATAATTTTGTTGTAATTTAGCGGCTGTCGACGATGGAGGGTTTTTCACACCCGCGGCTTCCCCCTCGAAAGAAGACGCGACGCTTAGTTTTTTTCTAGATTGTAGCGGCGTGGGGATTGGCTTGTATGGCGGCCTGGGGAAATGGACTGGCGTCTTGGGGATCTTCCTCTGTTTGGATACGGCGATTGTCTGCGGTAGGTTTGGCTTCTTATGGCTTGGTGGTTACCCATTTGAGGTTCTTGGGTGCTTGGTGCATGTCCTTCGGGTCTCTGCGTCCATTGTCGGCGTTCTCTACAATATCGCTTAACATGGCCTGGGCGGCCGCAATTAAAACACATTGGGATGTTGTCATGCGTCCTCCATTCATCCGTTCTTCGTTGTGGTGGCGTCTGGTTATATATGGGCGTTTGGGTAGGGTACTGACGTCGTGGAACCTGGTTGAATGTACGTGTTTGGTTGGGGTACGACTGTCGTGGCGGAGGCCTTTGAATAGGCTTCGAAATTGCAGCTACGTTTTTTTTCAATCTCTTCTCGGATAATTTCTTTCAGAGAAGATGGTTCAGGGGTAGTTGACTCCGGATTTAGTGCGCGATGAACTTCTTCACGCACGATGCGTCGGATTAAGTCTTCCATTGATTCAGAGTCTGCTGAATCGATGGCGGCAACATTCGGTAGTCTGTCAAATACTACACGTTTTTTTACACGTTTTTTATTTGAAGCCTCGATTTTTCGGCACCATTTGATGAACTCATCGATACTTGCAATGTCTAAAATGATGATTGACTGATATATCTCCTCCGATATTCCTTTCGTCAAGTGTGCAACTATTTCATTTTCCATCATAGCCGGATTCACTTCTCTGCACAGATGGAGAACATCTTGAATGTAAGAATCACTGGTCTCCTCCTTCCCCTGAGCTCGAGTTTTGAGGTTCTCTGCGAGTTGATCTTTTTGGGTGACATGATGTCCGAAATTCTGAGAAAACATTTTCACAAAAGTATCCCATGAATTAATTTTCTCTTCAACATTTTCGTACCATCTGTGCGCTGTTCCTTGGAGGAAAAATAAACATTTGCGAGGCACATTGAATCATCCCAGCAGTTGTAGCGAGCGACGCGATGGAATTCTTTCAACCATTTTTCTGGATTCTGGTTGCGTTCTCCAGTAAAAATAGAAGGGTTTCTAAAAGGTTGAAAATGGTACTCACCCATTTTTGTCTGTGTCTCTTGCTTGATCATAGCGATGTTTTCTTGAGGTTCTAGTCCTTGTAGTCTTCGGCTTCTTCTAACGGCTTGGGCGTCGAGGGAATATTCCAGCTTCTCCACCAGTTGTCACGGTAGTGATAACGAGTATAACAAAAGTTTAAGTAAAAATAATTTATTTATAAAATGCCAAACTATTGCTAAGAATTTATTTACAAGTAATAATATACAAGAATGGTAAGGGGTGATGACCTTGCAAATATTAATGATGATATACCACAGAATATTTAAAATAATTATTCAGTGATAATATTTTATATTCTGTTGAATATTTTCATTGAATAATATTAAATTAAATAAGAAAATATTTCTTAGCCACAATATATCGTTTCCAGGCTATTATATTGAGATGTTTGGTTGCAATGATAATATTGTCGATATGATTCATATAAATATTGGCGAGTGCCATCAGCAACTCTTACTTGAACGATCAGCAGATGCCTCTTTTATCCCTTAATCAAATATTAGGTTCAAAATAAGTTTGATCAAAATAGATGTTTCATGTTAAAAAAAAGATGAATAAATATAAAACTTACAGCAGTTTTCATCAGAGTTGTCTCGGCAGTTGTCGGTTCCATCACAAACTTGACTGATGGGGATACAAAGTCCATTGTGACATTTGAATTCTTCGCTTGTACAAGGCCGTTTTGGAACTGACACATGCAAGTTATTCAAGTACAAAGTGTATCAAAATTAGACATTAATATAACAAGAAATATTGCACCTTATTTTTGATCATATAGAACACAGTAAATTTTTCTACAAATATTTTATTAATATAAAAAAATAACACCATTTTTTTTAGATTTTTAATTATATATTCATTTTTTTATCCGTTTAAGAATATTTGGCGCTTATGCTTTTGCTACATTTATTGATAACATATTATAGAGTAAACGGTATTTCATTCTTGATAAGCACAGAACAAACCTAAATATAAAAAACCTTCAGGATAGTTACCTGACATCATTCCAATTAAAATTCTACAAAAGTCTTATATACAGTTAAACCTGTCTATAGCGCCCCCTCTAAATAGCGCCTCCCTCTCTATAGCGCCCGATTTTAAATTCATAGTACGATGCGATTTACAATTAAAAGTGACATGTCTATATCACCCCCTCTCTATAGCATCCTATTTTGGTGATTCCCAAGAGGGGGCGCTATAGACAGGTTTATAACTGTATAAACTTCACAAAACCTAGCTACTGTCAAATTTTCTGAGTTGATCACTGATAATCTTGGGCATTCCAGAATATTTTAAAAGAAATTAAAAAATATATATACTTATAGAGAAGACATCTAATTGGAAATGTTGTTGAGAATTCGACAAAGTTTTTCTGAACGATAAGTTGTTGAGTACCATTAATAATACTTTGTAATTGGCATATGATGCTGTTCTAGTTTATCTCAGCCAATGGTTTGTAATAAGACACAACTACTTACTGCATCTGTCAAGTTTCTCATCAGATCCATCCTTGCAGTCAAGTCGAGCGTCACAGGTCCATTCAATCGGAATACACCTTGTCCTGCCTTCTTGCGGTGACTTGCAGTCGAACTGATCAGATCGACAATCTGCAATAAACAACAACATTATATATAAGAGGTATCATGACAAAGAATAAAAACGTCACTATTTTATAAAACTATTTTATTCCAAAATCATTAAACCCGTACAAATCAGAATATATCTAATATAATATGAAAAGTTTAAATACGTGCATACAATGAAGATAATGAGAAGGTGAATCTGAGTGGTTTTAAAGATAACAATGTTCAATAGCTATACAGATTGCTGGATAATTACCTATAAAAAGTAGCATATACGCCTCCTTTTATTGTAATGTATTGGATGCATCCTTTCATACTTCATCCCTAAGGATAGAAATAGTCGTTATTTATCTTTAAAATAAATTACGATTTTTCGTTCTAAAGAAACACTTGCGGTAAAAACTTGTCAAACGTCCTTTTAAAATCATAATATTTTTACGAACATTTAGGACAACCTACTATTTAGGTGATAATAAAGAAGATTAAATGGATTCAGCCATTGTTTTAAATCTGCATGCATTCGACCTTTTTCAATTTAATTGTCTTATTGGGAAGTAGTTTGTTGTTAGTTTACCTCCACTCTCTGTGTTAAGCGACGGGTCGCTGACCCACAGATATTGGAGTTGCTGAGCCCTGCTCCGGGAGGTGTTCGCCTCCTGCGATGTGCCCCTGGATCTGCAGGCCTGGCTCTTCGGCGTCGGCCTCCAACCCGAGGCAGTGAAAATAGCAAGTGTGGCGAAGGCTACCATCTACAAGTACCATTTTGGTCTTGAGTTGGGTAATGCCAGCCATCACATCGACCTGCCCACTCTGTGGGAAAGAACTCTCGCAGTCCATCGGTAGGGGAGTCTTTCCCGCGTTGGACACCGCCAATGACGACTTGTATATATTTATATATATGTATATTTATCAATTATTTTATAAATTTTCATCAATTTATTTACATATTTATCATTATATAATCTTATTTATTCATATTTATATTCATATATGAACGATGTAATAAAGAAGTTTCAATCTCAATCTGTGTCAGAGTTGTCTCTGCATTCCCTACTGCCATCGCACCACTATTCTTTCCAGATGCACTGGGAGTTGCTGCAGGTGAAATGTTCATTGCCACACGGATTTTCTGTAAACCAACAATGTCTTTTAAACATATTATCACACACAATAACATTTATGCAATTAATTAAAATATGCTTATTCTAATTAAATAAGAATTTCGCAAATAAAATTTACATTACTTTTGCATGGCTTTATGCAAATTTCTCTTGCCATTTTATTCTTCATTAGAAATTCATTTGCATCTGATCCTCGGTGGCCTAATCTCTTGTGCCATTTATGAATGCAATTTTTATATTCACCATGACTCACAAAATTTAATTTTTCTCCGGTGTTTAATAAATATATATTTGAGACGTTAATAAACTGAAATTAGGCGTTTGAATAAAAGACTCAGAAAAATACATAGATTTAATTTAAATATTTAAATCAAATCGCGGTGTCCATTTGCATTAAAATGCTATCATTTATTCTGTAAATTTATAACTATATTTGGTGAGGAATTCCTCGAAGATGTGTGATTAAAGGAAGGATAAAAATCATATTGAGATCAAAGACACCAAATATTGATGGCAGGGTATGAATGATATTGGGAAGACGGAGATTGTTTAGGTCAAGCATGTCAAACTCGCGGCCCGCGGCCTCATGCGGCCCACAACGAATTAATTTGCGCGGCCCAACAGACAATATATTTTAATATTTTTTTTTATAAATAAAAAAAAATTGTAGCCTAATTTTTAAAAATTGTAATTATACATAATTTATTTATTAATAACAAACTACTGGTCGCCATACATAAGTCGTAAGTTTTGATAATATTATACCTACATACATAACGTATGTACATCGCCATAAGTATTGTGTGCCTTAAAGTTTAAAGAAAATATACTTTCGGAGAGTACTAGAAAAATTTTTTTTTTTCTAAGTTACGTTCAATAATTTGTGCAGTTATTCTGTGTCTGGTAAGTTAAAAAATATTAATTTTAATTTTTTTTTAAATATTAATTAAAACGTTTTATTATTTTGTGTTAGCGATTACTATTTTTTTTCAGACCTTTGTATTCAATATGTCTTCATCAAAACCAAGTGGCAGTAAAACTAAACGAAAAATTGCTGACGAACATAGGAATTTTCAAGAAAAGTGCGGCCCACATTATCTTATTACTTTTTTATTTGGCCCGTGTTAGGTTTTGAGTTTGACATGCTTGGTTTGGTAGTAGATTCCGAAATTATATTATCATATATGTCGGGAATGGATCTGTGGCGACCACACTTTGCTTCAGCGAGCGCGAACTGGAACAAAGCTTCACTAAACATACAGGCAGTAATGAGATGGCGCAGCTGAGAGAACACCTGACTTCGCATGCGCGGGCGGCATCCGGGACTCTGGCCACGCGCGTCGTTCAACAACAAGGCTTGCTTCCAACGGCCGTTACTTCTTTTATCTATATATATTTCTGGCCTAAATAAATTTATTCATTTTATTTAAAATAATTATAATTTTATCAGCGGCCTTTCCGCAAGCCACACCAGCACGCACGCAACCATCCCACAGACCTTTTAATGCCGAAGATTCCTGTCCAAATGCATCAGAAGTCTTCTGTCTTTGACTTCACTACACAAATCCTTACTTCTCTGATAATACGCATTGCATCAGAAATTCGATCCCAGGTTTCTTTAGAATAAACATGATAGAAAAGTTACTTTCTGTTCGCAAAAATATTGTGTCTCAATTCATAGTCCAGCGGATAGCCATCCTTGAATATTGAACCTTTCCAGATCGGAACTCTCACAGGTGAAAATTTTGTCGCTCTCAGAGGGCCTGAACTATAGGAACGGAGCCAATACAGATATATTCAAGACCATCAGAAGTGTTGAAGTTTCTATCCAAGACCTCAGACACCAAGCAAAGAGTATCATCAGACATCAAGTATCCACATTACTCATGAGACGGACACCCCAGCAACATAACTCTCGCAAATATAAAATCATCATTTAAAGTTTGAAGAATCGAAAAGGCCAGCTCGATCTCCAGACCTGAATCCCATTGAGAATGTATGGGACAATCGAGCTGGCCAATTCATCCTAGAATTGCGCGACAAAAAAGACTTTTGATGTGTTATTGGGTAGAGCAGACCAAGTAGCTTCCACACGTTGCCAAAGTTGATCTGGTGTGGCAGATGGGGATGTAATCTGGGTCAATCGTTGAGCAACCATGGACCGCATGTTTTCTATCGGCGAATGATCCGGAGAGCGAGACGGCCAGGAAAGCAATTCAATCTGGCGATTGACGAAGAACCTTTGGACAATGCGTGCCACGTGTGGCGGCGCATTATTATGCTGAAATATGGCTGCGGGCAAGCCCTGAAGGTGACGAAGGACAACTGGCTACAACACATCGGAGATGTAGCGTTGGCTGTTTAAAGTACCAGCAATGCGTACTAGAGGAGTGCGATAGTGATATCCAATACTGCCCCATACCATAATACCTGGTGTAGGCCCAGTGTGGCGGTGCATAACGCAGCTGTTCAGCATCCTCTCTTCACGGTTTCTCCAGAATCGAATCCGACCATCGTGGTGTTGCAGACAGAAGCGTGACTCTTCAGTAAAGACAATTTCATTCCATTCTGCCGTCCAAATCTTTCTTTCATCGCACCATTGGCGGCGGAGACGTCTGTGGTTCTGCGTCAAGGGTAGACGAAGCAATAGACATCTTGCGGACATACCACTCTGCTGTAAACGGCGTCGAATGGTACGCGCAGACACTGGATGATGCGTTAAAGACTGAATGTGCTGTGCTACGGTTCGTGATGTGACTGAACGATCTGTCACTGCCATGCGCACAATTTGCCTGTCAGCGCGTGAAGTGGTGCACTGAGGTGGATGCGATCGAACATGTCGGTCCGTCGTACCTTCCTGCATCCAACGATCACATATCCGCATTACAGTTGTTTGGTTTCTTCCAACACGAGTACCGATTTCCCTGAAAGATAATCCAAAATCTCGGTAGGCCACTATCCTTTCTCTGTCGAACTCGGATACTTAATCAAAAGATTGATCGTTTTTTTTAAACACAACAAAAACACAATTCCCGAACTTGAAATCGTCGAAATCTCCAAGCCTTGAATAGTGATTTGAAGTGGAGCCACAGGCGCGCTTTATGTGCGTCTGTGCTGAAATTCTAATCATTTGCATATCTCACCTCCGCTAATGCATGTTGTAAATTTCATGTTATTTGCTGGCTTATTTCAGGATATAGCATAACAGTGGCCAGCAATTTATATATTATATAGGACTAGATCTTAAATATTCAGGGTTTTATAAATTAATTATTAATCGATCATTTTCTAGAACTCGATATTATATTAATGGTGAATTGATATACAATATTATAAATGGAATTAGCTTTTAATATTAATATTAGTTTGATATTTAAGCGCTATCCTCCGGAAACACATTATGTTGTAAAGAAAATACATATATATATATATGTTATTAATATTTTGTTTTGTTGTTGAAAAAGATAGAGAATTGAAGGTGCAGTTTTGAAAATAGGAAAGATAATTATTTACCCATCAATTAGTTTTTATTTTGAATTACTTGAAGAAAATTACACATAAAATTATTTTTCACAGTAATAAATCTATATATATAAAAATGAATGTATGTGTGTGTGTCTGTTTGTTTGTCCTTTATGCCTGACCAAACCACTCATTGGAACGCCATGAAACTTTGGGAAGTTATTTAGTATAGTACTGGGAAGGTTTCTAGCGAATAAAATTTTTGAAATAATTTTCGCTTTAAAATAATCAAGATAAATATTCTAATTTATCTGTTATAATTCAACAATCTGCTCTAAATATTATCATGATGATACGATGATTTTGTAATCTAGAAAATTAGGAAAGACAAAATTCAGGATGACATGGCAATTTATTTGAGACAAGAATAATGATACAATTCCAAGGCAAGATACTATTCCTTTAACTTCCAATTACCGAGGGAACCAATTAATATTGATTTTATTCAACTTATCGAGTATTTTTCAAGGGACCGGGAAAAAATGTTCACTTTATCGAGAGATTCGTTAAACAAACCTTTACTCGGGTAAAACCCGGGCGAAGCCGGGTGCATCCATACAAGAATAATGATACAATTCCAAGGCAAGATACTATTCCTTTAACTTCCAATTACCGAGGGAACCAATTAATATTGATTTTATTCAACTTATCGAGTATTTTTCAAGGGACCGGGAATAAATGTTCACTTTATCGAGAGATTCGTTAGACAAACTTTTACTTGGGTGAAACCCGGGCGAAGCCGGGTACGTCCGCTAGTAATTTATAAAATGAATTCTATATTCGTGAATTAAAAAATAGGTAGCTCAACTATACATGTTTACAACAATATGCAAAGTGTAATGTTCTAAATCTATGGTCAAAAATGAAAGAATAGTCAATGAGGAAAGTAAAATATATGTTTTAAAAAATAAAATATTCGCATTTTAGAATATATAATATATATATTAAAGAATAAATAATACAATATTGTATAGGAAAACAGTATCTAGGTAGATCCTTCATAAAGAAGGTTCATTCACCAATAATATGAATACAAGGTTGTCCCAAAAGTTCGTAAACACTTGCAAAAAATTGAAATACCAATAATATTCGCCATAATATCATTTTCCGTTATGTATTTAATATCTTTGTATTAT
>CP092867.1:93737229-93747997 GCA_030710605.1 Cordylochernes scorpioides
AGCAAAAAAAAAAGATGAGTTTCTTCTTGTCTTCATATCTACTGTCACAATATGCATCCAATGCTAGAGACTCTGATGTTCTGGAAACCTTATTCCATATCAAATATAATATCTTAGTATCCCTTCACCTTCTATATATCTCAATTCATCTTGTATTAATCGTGTTATGCATATATTGAGATCTACTTTCATATCTCCTACAAAAAAATACAGAACAGATCTAGTTTAATGTGATAAAATAGTACAAATATGATATTGTATTGGGATATGGTGCATAAATTATGAAAAATGAAAAAGGCATCTCCTTATTGTACAGCTGGAAATTGCTGATTGTTTGCGCCATCTATCTGAATAAATATCAACTATTCATTGATTTTTAATTATTCCAGAATTGGCTAAATACCCATTCTTGATTAATCAATAAAAACTAACCACATACGAGTTTCTAGCTTTTGGCCCTCGTCAGCGTGATGTAAGCTGTACCTCAACGACCAAAAAACTGGTCATTCAGGCATCCTGAAAAATCATGAAACAAGTAGTTAAGGCCAGAATTATGTGAAACTGCAAAACAATGTGATAAAATAGTACAAATGTGATATTGTTCTGGGATAAGGGATTATGAAAAAAAGAAAAAGGCATTTCTTTATTGTAAAACTGAAAGTTGCTGATGGCTTGCGAAGGGCTGATGCCGAAACACGTACGTAGTTAGCTTTTCTTGATTAATCAAGAATGGGTATTTGGCCAATTCTGGAATAATAAAAAAATCAACGAGAATAGTTGATATTTATTCCAATAGATGGCGCAAGCCATCAGCAACTTTCAGTTGCAAAATAAAGAGATGGCTTTTTCTTTTTTGAAGATATAGTTCAGTTAACCAAAACCTAGAGCCTCTCTATATGTTGTATCTATGTAGTAATGAGTTTGTGTAATCTTCTCTAGATATAAATAAAAAACATTTTGTTAAATGTTGAGGTTCAACACAGTTTCATTTGCGTGCATTTAATGTTAATTGGAGTATTTTTTATAAATTAAAGATCAGATATATATTTTTTTAAATAGACTTTAAGGCAGTTAGAATTAAAACAAATTTTTGGTCACTTGGCCCAGTGCATATCTTTGATGTTTGCAGATTCAAATCAAATAAGCCACAACACACAAGCTTTGGCAAACAAAGAGCCAAGCTGAATGCCATTGTGTTTGGCCAATGCTCCATCAGTAGAGGGGATCAAACCCCAGCATCCTACCGGAGGGGAGGAGTTAGGAAATCAAAGAGGTCATTCATTCACCTGATCTATCCCTTACTGATTTACATTTTTTCAAGCATTTGGATAATTTTTTTTTCATGTAAAACGACTGATCAACCGGTGAGATGTGGAAACACCTTTTTGAATTTTTTGGCCTCAAGACAACCAGACTTTTATGAAAATGGCATAAAAATGTTGCCATCACGTTGGCAAAAGTGCTGTGATTCTAATGGTTCTGTTTAAATAAACTCATTTTTGGCTTAGATATGGTGTCTTCAATTGGTCGCTTCCAAACAGCCATTATTTATGGGACTACCTGATATTTGATACCAGACTTAGTGGGTTAGTGTCTCACACTGTATTTTCCTCAGGCTCTCTCAAGAAGTGAAGGTTTAAACAATGTCAAATGCATTTGTCTAAAGCAGGGATCTGCAACCTTTTGAGTCGGAAGAGTCAAAAATTACAATTTACAAAATATCAGTTTTTAAAGAGCCACAAAATATTTTCTTGCCAACAATAAATAGTACTCGCATAAATAATATTTACATATAACTCCGCCTTTGCTGATCCCAAGCCTGGATGAAAAAGGAGGAGTGGGAGCAGTAACAAGCTCACTAAAAAACCTGGGTTCAGCTGGCCGGCTGATAGAACCCTGTAAGGGCTCCTAATCCAGGGATACAGGATGAGCAGCGTTTGTACTCCTTGTTAGGAGCGGCTGCACATGGCGTCTGTTGCTCATGTCAGAGGCGGCCATTTATTTTGGAGCTATGTCGACCTGCCACTGAGTAGTACTCCCAGTCTTAATGACAAAGGCAGACGCATTCTACTTCACCCAGTCATGATGGTTTCAAGCTTTACAAGCTTGATACCCTAATATGTTTGAGTGGAGAAAAGAAAGAAGATATTTATGTATGGAACTATATAAAGAGCCTCAGCTTCATATCCAAAGAGCTGCATATGGCTCACGAGCTGACCCCTGGTCTAAAGGATGGAAACTGCTGTCACCCCTATATATGATTGGATGTGGCAGCCGGCATCCCTTCAAGCTGTAACAAGATC
This sequence comes from Cordylochernes scorpioides, assembly GCA_030710605.1. Taxonomy (NCBI): domain Eukaryota; kingdom Metazoa; phylum Arthropoda; class Arachnida; order Pseudoscorpiones; family Chernetidae; genus Cordylochernes; species Cordylochernes scorpioides. The sequence continues at coordinate 93,739,533 of CP092867.1, forward strand.
CAGTAACTAGAGTGAATGGTTGTACCCAAATGTTTGGTGCCTTCACTGTACCCAGCAATTCAAGACACTTGGGGAAACACAAGGGTGAAAAATAAACTCATTTATTCAAAAAGGTGGTATCAATATATTTTGGTATTTAAAAAAAAAAAAACATCCAAATCTATGTCTGGTATAATTTTTAGGAAGAAATATTGAAAGTAACCTTGTAACAATATTTATTTTGAATTGTAAAATAAATAAGAGGGGAAAAGAAGTTTTCCTGTCAGTGAATTCTAGAATGGGAAGAGTTAGAGGAAGGCCTGCACACTGATGCTGGTCACGTGGGCAATCAGAGCATCCACAGCCTGCTGAGTCTCCAGCAGCACCTTCAGGTCCCCCATCCACCCTAGGGCCACCTCCCTGGGCTTGCCGCGCAGCAGGTTGGCGTAGCGCAGGGCCTGCTCCAGGTCCTCTGAGGCAATGCACTGACGGATGTGTCCCAGCACTTCAATGGTGGTCCAGGAAGAGGGGTCGACCAGTCCCTGGGTGTCTGTGTGAGTAACTGGGACGGCTAGCAGGCCGCGGAGGTAGGAGATCAGGTACTGGATTAGGGGGGCGTTGGTGTTGCTCTCAATCAGAGCTACGTTGCGGCACACTTTCTCCACCTTGTTGTACCTGGCCTTGATGTGGTCCTGGGGCACCACGCCGTTTTCTATGGCAGTCTGGGGGATACTGGCCAGGATGACTAAGATGCTGGGGTCCTTGATGCCAGCTGTCTCCTGGATGGCTCCCAGCTCCAGCCCAAGGGTCACCCTGCTGTCAGGGAACTGGTTGGTCCGCTGGCCCACCTGCAGGTTGGTACGCAAGCTCTGCGCCGCCAGCCACAGCCGCTGCGTGCTCTTCACTGCATTGTCCAGATCCTCCCGGATCTTGATGGATTCCTCAATCTTGAGGATCTTAGCCAGAGCCAGCCCCATCTCCTCATTGAATAGCTGCTTCTGATCAATGACCCTTTCATCCAGGAGTTCCTGGTACTTGCGCTTCAAGTCCCTCTGTTGCACTTCCAGCATCTCCTGCAGGTGGTTGACATGGGCCGCTGTTTGCCGGCGGAGCTGCACCACGAGCTCCTGCTCGAAGTCTTCCCTCAGCATGCTAGCCTGGAGTAAACATCGCCTATTATTCACTTGCCATTTATATTGATAGAGATCAACATTAGCTCAACAGGGTTGTGGTTCAACAAAATAATTTGTTGACAATATACAACTTTAATGGAGAAACTATAAGAAAAGTTAAACTGAAAGTTGGCACCCACTGACTCTAGTGTTTCCACATCACACTATGTGGTGGCACATCACCATGATTCCTGCGTTGGAAGCCTGTAGAAGTTTGCATAAGCTTTCTGTAGGCTTTCAAAGGCTTCAATTCTTCTTTTCTGAGATTCTAGCTCTCGCATCAATAAGTGACCACAGGGAATACCAATGCCCCTACAATTCTCTTCTTTATCTTAAGAGAAATGCTTTTATCTTATATGATCTCGTCCAATTTCACAACTGCGTTCCTTTCTGATTCTATTCTTCATTTTATTTCCTCTAAGTAACCCTTCATCTTATCAATCCAGGAAAACCTAAGACTATGAACTGATCAACTATATAAAATTTTTTTTAGATGAATTTCAAAGCTATTATCGGTAGTTATAATTTTGGTTTTGCTTATATTTAGTCTTAAACCAAAATGCTTTGGTTCCTGTACTCTGTATACAAATATAGTGACAAATTTAGTTTTAAATTGGATGAATCTTACCACAGAACATAACATGTTATATAAATTAAGGAATAAAAGTGTCTAAATATAAACACCTCTTAGTGTTTAAATATAATGATTAAGCTTCATGCTTATTAGCTTAAATAGGGAACTAAAGGGAGAAATTTAGTAGAGAAATTAACAGGGCAACGTTGACTTACTCTCTTTTCAAACTCGGATTCCGACTCCTTCTCAATGGAAGACTTGATGGCTTGTTCCTTGGCCTCCAGGATCTCTTCATACTTCTTCCTCTCATCCTTCAGGGCCTGCATGAGGTGGTGCTTCTGCATGGCCTGCACCCACACAGCTGTCCTGCTGGCCGCCCATCACAGCTTCTTCTGACACTCTACCTTCTGAATGGCCAGCTTCTTCTGCACCAGTTCTATCTTGTGGAGGGCATGGGCCAGCACTGTCTTCATGTGCTCCGGGGTCAGGGTCGCATCTGTCACCAAACACTGCCCAAACATCTACAATACCTATATCAAGTAGATCATCAGACCCAGGAGGGGCTCTGCACCTCAGAAAGCACCAAACACTAACAAGATTTAGAACAGGTCACCTCAAGCAGCTGAAGATAGAAAATAATAACAAAATCACTTGTCCCAAAATTAAGCTTGGCGTCTGCGACTCCAGAACATATTTTGGCTTGCATTAGAGGCACTAAATAGGACCTTTGGGAGAGGCTGCTGCTTATCATTAAAGAGCTTGAGGAGCATGGATTCATTGAATTTGTGTAATGTCTGCACAAGGAGATAATAAGAAACAACAACAGTAGATCATAAAATGTCATGCAGCAGAACAACTTCCAGGGGTCAAAAAATATATCATCGCTATATGTCTACAAATGTCAGTGCAGCATTAGCTGTCAATATATCAGCACAGCATGTGTACACGGAGTTCTAGTTATTTGCAAATAACTGAAACCATCCAATGAACCCCAATATATAGGTAGCATCTTCTAATCCCATTCTCCATGAAATGGACTCATGGAATTTGTGTACCCAAGGGGATAAGAAACAGCAGCTTCTAAGAAAACTCACTGGGATTCTTAGCTTCAGGCAGAATGGCCTCCAGCTCCTTCTTGAGGTCAACAGAGCTCCGAGCTGCAAGTTCTTCGTAGTAGTGGGTGATGGCGTCGTTCTTGCTGACTGAGGATAGCTGCACAGCCAACCATGTACCTCTTTCTTGGTCAAGAATCACACGAAACTCCAGCATAGAGCTGGAAAAAAAGTCAGCTTCTTCCCATGAAATTTTTTTACTAAACTCCCATGATGAAAAAAAAAATGTTGCCGTCCCTTTAAGTTCATTTTATAAGAGTTTTCACTGTATTTGAATGCTAAATTACCTCAAGATTTCAGGATTCCCTTGTTTCAAGAATGTTTTGTGAGAGCTTCCATTTCTCCTCCCTACGACTTACCTTTCTATCTGCCATAAATAGATGGAAAACTACTTGAACAATTTTGTTGCTTCAAGTAAATAATCTTGCTTACTAAGGTGGCAAGTCAGCCCCCATGAGTTACACCCTGGATATATGGCAGAAAGTGGTTGTTGAAGCTGCTTCTCACCAATAATTAGACTAGGGTACTGCGTTCCATTAACATCTTCAAGTAGGGAATACACAAAAGGAAGATTTCTTTACAAATCTCATCTATTGCCAGTTTATTATGGCAATCAACTAGGAGTGATGCTGCAAACAAAGATAGCACCAAAGGTGAGAACCAGCCAAGAAAATGGAAATCCACCCATCACTAATAGAAAATTTATTTTATTTTAGAGCAAATGTATCAAGGCACTGGAGTTGCAAAATATCAAATATCTATATTGCCACCCACCCAATATTACAAGTGTCAGCTATTTGATAAAGGCATCCTTCAAAATTTTAATAGAGTTAAATATATGTTGTGGCTTTGTCACGACCCAAGGCCGCTAGTTGCGGCGACAGTCAATAGATGGCGTCAGATTCTGACGTTTATTTTGACGGGAGAAGTGCCCGTTGCTTCTATGGATTGATTTCCTCCCGGCAAGTTTTCCATCTAGAGTTAAATATAGATGCAAAATATAAACACAAGGTAATAAGACCAGATCCAAATAAATAAATAGTGTGGATATAGTGGAAATAGTTGTACTCCATGTTAGGAGCTGCTGCACATGGCATCTGTTTCTCATGTCAGAGGCGGCCATTTATTTTGGAGCTAAGTCGGCCTGCCACTGAGTAGTGCTCCTAGTCTTAATGACAAAGGCAGACGCATTCTACTTCACCCAATGTGGAGATAAGAAAGAAGAATAAGACAAAAATCATATAACACTTCAACTCTTTTCCATTCACCTGACCAAAGGAAGCTCCAAGCCCTATGTTTTGGTTAGGTGAAGAAGGGCGCACCTGAAAGCTTCCTTTGATCAGGTGAATAAAAAAAAGAGTTGTGACGTTATATGATTTTTGTTAAGCTCTCATTGACCATTGAATTTTTATTAAAAATCTTGTAAATCTCATTGTGTTGACAGGCACATGAAACTGGCAATTAGGCAATGGCACCGCAGGTAGAATGTGGGTGGCTATGAGATCTACCTTCCTGGAAGCCGTGTTGACGAGGTTCCGAGCAGCTGCCAGCTTCTCGTGACAGAGGGAGATGTAGTTCTGAGGGTAGAGCTCTGTGTTTCTGTGGAGGTCCTGCTCCAGGGAGCTCAGAGTTGCCCTAGACGTCCTGTGTCAGCAGCTGCAGCAGGTGTAGGACAGCGGAGTGATTACCTCAGGGCCTTCTCCTTGGCCACCACTTGCTGGAGCTTGCTCTCCCGCACCTCCATCTGACTGAATACCTTGGCCCAGGCCTGCTCCTCCTCCTCTGGCTGGGGACACACACACATTGGAGCAACAAGGACTGTCTCCATTGTTTACAACACAATCCTGCATTGAACAGTTTTCCCAACTTTACAAATGATAGATTCAAGGTGAAATCATCAGGCTTCCACGTTTCTTTGGTGATTTATTGCCTCAAGTCTCTCATAGAAGGGAATTCAAAGGTAGAGATAAGAAAGAGAATATTTTATTGAATTGTCAACTCAGGCTGAATTTAATTTATTGTGTCACAAATGATAAAGCACAATTTGGATTATAGGTTATAAATACAAGAAAATAAGACCTAATCCAGATAATTCAATAATGTATGATGTTTCGGCAACAGCATTGTTACCATCATCTATTCTTTTGTCTGATGATGGTAACAATGCTGTTGCCAAAACGTCATACACTATTAAATTATTTGGATTAGGTCTATTTTCTTGTTGTTTTTTTTTTTTGCTTATCCCTAGTACACATGGTACAGGCCATGATAATCATGGTGGGTAGAAGTAGGCGACTGCTTTTACTGTAAGTGCACCACATGTCTACACATGTGAAAAGCAGTTTGACTTTGCACTTACTTATTTTCCTGTAATTTGTGTATCACATTTTCTTCCATTGAAGGTTTTCCGAAAGTTAGAGATATGGATTAAATTCTTTAAAAGAAACTTATTCCTGGAAGCTTGGTGATTTCTGCTTGAATACTGATTCGAGGGATTATTTTATTGAAATAATAGATTACTTCAATGGTTGCCAGCTCTCTACAAACTTCCTTCTACAAAAGTGGTGTAGACAAACGTGGTGGTTGGGAGTATAAACTGATGATTTCTGACAATCGAGACACATGGAAGAAAAACATCCATAGAGATTTGTTTGCGATTGTTTTAATGGCCTCCATGATTGCACAAGTCCAACCCAACCATTGAGTGCTAATGGCTCTTACACTCTGTAGTTGTGAATTATTTCTACATGTCCCCACCAAGGCCAGGTGTACTTGGGATCAACAATTGTACTCTCATCAATACATTCATACAAAGTATACTTTCATCAAATTGAGGATTCAAAGATTATTTTGAGAATATAATTGTGAAGTTTCATTAACTGTGGTCACTGAAAGCAGCCGGAAGAAACCCTGCAATATGGTCATTCCTAGAATACATTTTTGAAAATTAGCAATTGGAAGATGGCAAAAGCTCAAGAACAATATTGCACATCAACAACAAGGGAGGAACTCACGTTGGAGACATTGAGCGCTCTCAGCAGAGTGGAAACATAGTCTTGGGAAGCAGCTTCGGCTTCAGCATAAGCAGAGGCTGTCTCCTGAGACTGTTTCTCCACCTGGGGGAGGAGCTTGTCCACCTCTGGACACCCACAGCTTCAGGATAGTTGGAGACTTTAGTACGTGGCTCCAGGAATCCGGGTTACATCAAGAGAAGAGTAGTGTTCAACCAACAGTTAATGACATTAAAGCTAAGACAATTTGACAATTAAAATAATTTTATTGACATCTTGTCAATACATGCAAAGTGCACAGACTGCACTATTTAAAAATATATAATTATATATATGCATCATACTATGTACAAAGAACATGGCGCCTCTGCCAGCACTGCAGAGTATTAAAGCTAAGAGATGGTAGTATAATACAACATAGAGTTGCATGAATTGTATAAAGGCTCTATGTATCGATATACAGAGTGAAAAATATGACAAAAATTAAATAAAGAACAAATTTATGGATCTTTAATTTTGTTATAGTTAACTGTATATGCTTAAAACTTTTCATACTTATTTTTGAGGGTTATTTTGGTTCTTTTTTTGTTTGTAGTATTATAAAAATAGCTACAGCCAAACCTCTAATTCAACACCCCAAAGGATCATATATTTCAGATGAATTAAAGTTGGTGGTGTTGAATTATAGTCAGTTTAATTAGAGAGAGAAGTAATACTGTGGTTTTTAATTAATTTTATAAAAATTATTCCCCATATCTTGCTTGAGTTGAAATGCAATCCATTGAATATATTTTTATAAAAAATCTGTTTCTGTGAAAGAAAAACAATTATTTCTAAAGGTGATAAGACACAATTTGGATTATAGATTATAAACACAAGGTAATAAGACCAAATCAAATTAAAATAATAGATCATTCAGTACTTTTGTCTGAAGATGGTAACAATGTTGTTACCGAAACGTCACACACTATTTATTTACTTGGATTTGGTCTTATTACCTTGTGTTTATAATCTATAATCCAAATTGTGCCTTATCATGGATTATAGATTATAAACACAAGGTAATAAGACCAAATCCAAATAAATAAATAGTGTGTGACATTTCGATAACAGCGTTGTTACCATCTCTAGACAAAAGTACTGAAACTCAGTACTTTACTCATTCAGTACTTTTGTCTGAAGATGGTAACAATGCTGTTACAGAAATGTCACATACTATTTATTTATTTGGATTTGGTCTTATTACTTTGAATTCTTTCTAAAAGTATTTCTAGTGAGATTGTTCTCATCAATTCATTGCATAATAAGCTTAAGTTATTATTTATATTGTGGCAAAGAAATAATTAATTATTTAATTTAATTATTCAATGAAAACATTTGAAGCAGATTTTTTATTTTATATTTGTAAAATCATCATTTAGTTACCTAGCTTGCTTGCTCGATATTCTCTAGCAGTTTTTTTTTTTTTTTGCTTATCCCTAGTACACGTGGTACAGGCCATGATAATCATGGTGGGTAGTTAGCGACTGCTTTTTACTGTAAGCGCACCACATGTCTATACATGTGTAAAGCAGTTCGACTTTGCACTTACAAATGTGCCAGAGCCCCGTTTGGTTACTTGCACTCGCTGGTGGGGTTGGACTTTTGCAAGAATCGGGGGCCATTGGAGCATTTTTTTTTTAAACAGAAAAAAGTGTCCAATGCGGGAATCGAACCCGGGTTGATAATTGATACTGGTCGCTGTGACGTCATCAATAAATAATTTCACACCTTCAGATATACAAAGTCTTGATTTCTACACTACAACTGGTGTAGATGCTGGACCAATACCCATTAAGAAATAAAAATTGATTCTGTTGAACCAGAAGAAACTTCTATGAATGTAAAGACGGAAGCGGGTACCCCACAACATATTGTTGTGTAACCACGGGAACGCCGGACACATGGGCGCGACTAACACATGCCCGCTATCTTGACTAGCAAGGCTCACGATTTAGAATTTTTTTTAAATTTTAATTAAATTTTTTTTTTTTTTATTTTAATCAATTTTAAACTTTTTCTGTAAGTCATCGAACAACAGTTCGGCAAGAAATTGCACTTTGACCACGGACCAACTTTCTTGCTTGCGCTTTTTTGCGGACTTAAGTTCTATTTTTGGATCAACGGAAAATGAAGACGGCCCGCACGACCGACCCTACAGAGGACCGACCCAAGTGCCAAGAAGCTACAGACATCCCCGGACCAGCCCCAACCCTGGCACCAATAAAAAGTTACATCCCTTAGTACGGGCCCTGTGACTTCTAGGCTCCCACACAACAATATATTAAACTTACTTCATTGTGCACAAAAATTGACAAAGAAGGAGCAATCCCTCACACACTCCAGGAACACAATAAAGTGGGTTTAATACACAGCAATATATAAAGGAAAGCATTAAGACACAAATGTTTCTTTCACACATAAAACAAACTTCTACTGTCCTAACTGTGATGAAATTTAATGGAAGAGCTTGGCTCATCAGTGGGTTTAAATAGAGTATAAATATCAATTTGTAAACAGTTACTAAGTTAGATAGAAATTGTTCTAGGGCCATTAAAATTGAGAAAAGGGCTTGATC
>CP092867.1:93756941-93796774 GCA_030710605.1 Cordylochernes scorpioides
AAGAAACATTCTGAATAGTCATTGGCACTTTTTCACATACTTATGTGTGTCAAATATGATCAAATTTGTTTTGGTAAATTCTTAACACCATAACTTTCCAACCCCAGAATATCTGTGAATTTCTTCCATGCTAGGACTGATCAGACCTAACTCTATATTGCAGCAAAGTCCCATAGGTGTATATGAAAAAACAATAAAAAGGTCAGGTGTTGATATCAAAAATAAAGAAAGCATATCCTGACCAGGAGCACATGTGCTTTTCAGAAGGCAGAGCGCCATTTGGTGGAACAGAAATCAACTAAACATTGATTTAACCTGTTCCTTGATATTTGGCCAACCCAATTTCTTGATAAATCAAGAAAAGCCATCCACGAACGCGGTTTGCGTTGTTGGCGCTCGTCAGCGTGGAGTAGGCTGTACCACTGGGAACAATTTGATTTAATTTATTTCTGTTCCACCAGATGGCGCTCTGCCTTCTGAAAAGCACATGTGCTCCTGGTCAGGACATGCCTTTATTATTTTTGATAGGTGTATATTTTATCAATATTTTTCTGACATTATTGATATCTAATTGGTCCCAAATTGAAATTTTGAATAACCTATTGCACTTTCTGTACCTTTTATAGGCACAATTTAGGTAAAATGAATTCAGCCATTTTGAAGCCAACCAGGAACAAACATATGCATATCAATTTCACATCAATTGATTAAAATCTCCTGGACATCAATTAAACAATTAAAAAGGTTTCCAGAGATGTGTTTCTTTTATTTTATATAAAACCATCTCAAGATTTCAGGCATCTCTGTCCTTCTACAGGAGAACATACACACCCATACCTCGCTTTGCGTCGGGGTTACGTTCCAAAAAAACACGATGCAAATTGAAACGACGCAAAGTGAAACTATGTGAAGGCGCAATCAAAAACAAAGGTGTTGCCATATTTTAGGAAAAAAAAATTAAAAAAAAAAAAATTAAAGACTCGAATCTAAAACAACGCAACTTTAAAACTCTAGCGACGCACAGTGAAAATCAGTAAAAATTAAGCAGCAACGCAACTTCGAAAAAAACGCAAAACGAAATGACGCAAAGCGAGGTATTGGTGTAGATACAATATACATTAAACCCTGCAGAAGGTCAGAGATGCCAGAAAGCTTGAGGTGATTTTATATATAATAAAGTTTTTAATTAAAAAGACATATATTGGATCAAAATATCATTTTACCAATATTTCAATTGGCTGAACGCCAACTTTTATCAAGGTATTATAAAAATGCAATATAACAGCAGTACGGTAGATTAAACTGGCGAAACCGCTAGGAGGGTTCACCACTGATGAGCCAGGCCCTCCCATTAATTTTTCCATTGCAGAAAGGGCAGTAGAAATTGATTAATTTCAAAAAGAATCTTACGCCTTTAAAATAGTTTCGAATTTTGATAATAGATGGCGCGCTAGTGCATAATATAATAATGTGTGTCAACAATAAACTCAGCGCCACATAACGTCAACAGAATTAAGTTTTTAAAAATATTTAGTTATATTCAATGGGGAGAAAAAATGTTGATATAATAAAGTAAAAAAGAAACATCTCTCTGGAAACCTTTCTAATTGTTTACAGATATCAATATATATAAATAGCTAGTTCAAAGGGAGCACTTAGCTTCAAAAATCAGTGCTTAGTATTGGTAGTCAACAAGTTCCAAGTTTGGTTTTCCCAAATTGTCGATGCCTGTAGTGTCCACCACCTACCTTTGACTGGCTTGCCCTTAGACCTGGTTTCTAGGTAGGATGGAGGGATGCTAGACTTGGATACAGCAGGCTGCTGCTGGGTGCCGTAGGAAAGGCCCTTGAGGTTGACATTCCTGTAGCAGAGTTCCAGCTGTTAGTGCACATAGGGACACAGGAGCCTGGATTGAAGTGTTTTATAAAAATTGCTTCAATAGCCCCCCACAACTCCAATCCCTTTATTGAATGTAAATTATTCTCCCTATTATAAGGCACAATTTGGATTATAACAACAACAAAAAGCCTTTATTTAGGGTCACTGACCCTATACAGGATTCACCAGAGGTATGCATAAGAACAAAGCAGTGAGACAAAGGAAACAACGATAGAGACAGAAGAAAAAGAAAAAAAAACAAGAAAGAGAAAGAGGGAAGCAAGAAAAATTTGGATTATAGATTATAAACACAAGGTAATAAGACCAAATCCAAATAAATAAATAGTGTGTGATGTTTCGGCAATAATGCTGTTACCAAAACATCACACACTAATTATTTTTTGGATTTGGTCTTATTACCTTATGTTTATAATCTATAATCCAAATTGTGCCTTATCAAGGTAAGATATAGAAGAAATCCAAATTAAGTGTCTGATGTTCCAGTAACAGCGTTGTTACCGAAATGTCACACACTATTAATTTATTTGGATTTAGTTTTATTACCTTGTAGCTAAGTATCCTCATTATACTGATTTTACTGCAAGTGCATCACATTTCAACACATGTTCGACTTTGCATTCGAAAGTGTGCCAGAGCCCTGTTTGGTTACTTGCACTCACTAGTGGGGATGAACTTTTGCAAAAATCTGGGGCCTTGGAGCATTTTTTAAATTGGATAAAAAAAAGGTGCCCAATGCAGGATTTGATCCTGGGTCGTAGTGGTCAAAAGACAACAGTTTAGACCACTTGTCTACTGACCCACCATGAGTGAAAGTAACCAAATGGAGCTCTGGTGTCTCTCATCAAGATATAATTTATTGCCCCACATGTGGTGTCTTTTTATGGTAAAGGCAGTGTCTCAAACCCTAGCATACCATAAAGTATTATGGCATGTTGCTCATGTTAACTTGGGGAAGAGTAGAAAAAAACTCATTTTTAATAATTTGCAACTATGCTGCATCTTATCATTTGTATCTCAACAACCATTGAAGAACATTCTGGTAGAAAGAACTCATCAAAATATTTAGAAGTCATATTTTTCATATGCAGAAAATGACAGACACCTTACAAAAGCAGCACTTTTTAAATTTCTAGCATTGAAATTTTAGAGCTTGTTTTTGGACCTTATTCATGATTTGAAATGGTTTCTTGACAATAGCAAATGTTAGTGGAACTTTTGGAGTGGTCACAGAAACAAGATTCCAAGTCCAATGCTATGTCATCACAACTTTCATGGGTCTCTCTGGAAATAGGAAGTTATGGTAGAGAAACTGTGTATAAAATTGTAGGGCAGGTTGCTTTCTCAGGAATTGAGACATCTATTCATTTTGTTTCAAGCCATAGGTGGATTTGGTTTAACTCGAGGAGCTCAGTTTGTAGATGTGATTTACATTAAAAGTGACCTGTCTATAGCACCCTATTTTGGTGAGTCCCAAGAGGGGGCACTTTAGACAGGTTTTACTGTATATATACATATACTATTCAGTTTAACAATAGAATGTTAATGGTTAGCAATGTATTAAAGAAATGTATTGAATTAAATATAAAAAACAAATTCAAACCTGGCTGGCACATCTACAAAATCAACAGGGCCATGATGTGGAGTATTCCACTTAATGATGAAGTGGGTGAAGGTTCAATTTTGATAGTGTTTGACTCCAAGGCAGTTTGAGATATAAAATTTACCTTCCCCCTGAGAAGTCATAAAGAACAACTCCCAGCAAGAGTGGGGAGAACACTTACACATAGTCCAGGAGAGGCTTGGCTGCAGGCACACTATGTTCCAGCTTTTTCCTGAAGTCCTCATCATAGTTGGCGTAGGCAATAACTCCGGCTCCCAGGGTGGAAACTCCCAGGACTGTCTGGATCAGCTTCTTGAGGACCCCAGACCTGCCAGACATGTTGTTAGCCAGCGTAGGGCACTATTGTTACATAGTGGGGGGGCACTTAGCCAAAAAGGAGGAGGGGAGCAGTAACAAGCTCACTAAAAAACCTTGGCTCAGCTGGCCCGACTGATAGTACCCTGTAAGGACTCGAGGGATACAGGATGATCAGCGTTTGCACTCCATGTTAGGAGCGGCTGCACATGGCGTCTGTTCCTCATGTCAGAGGCGGCCATTTCTTTTGGAGCTAAGTCGGCCTGCCACTGAGTAGTGCTCCCAGTCTTAATGACAAAGGCAGATGCATTCTACTTCACCCAGACATGATGGTTGTCAAACAGACACCATCAAGGGTCACAACTTGATACCCTAATATGATTGAGTGGAGATAAGAAAGAAGAAGACTTAGCCAAACACAAGCCTTTATTGAGACATATAGTCTTCTTATACATGGATTTACCACGGAGTCTGCAAATGAAAAAAGTAAAAGCTAATCACATTTAATGGTAATAATGGCATTTATATACAGGGCACTTAATTAAGACAATCAATCTCATAAATACATTATTAGTCTGGGTAAATCTGAGGAAAATAAATTTCTTATACCTGGATTTACCATAGTTTGCAAATGGAAAAAAAAGAAGTGAAAGCTAATCACATTTAATGGTAGAAAAAAATAAAATAAAATAAGGAGATGGTATGGCAATTTATTTTGATCCAAAACAATAAAACTTGTAATTTAATTTTTATTTGTTTAAAACCATGTGGTTCCTGGAGCATACTTAGAGGGTCAAAATTGTATTTACATAAAATAACCTTCAATAGGAGTAACACTACAATAGGTTGTAGCCTGAAGAACACTTACTTTTTAACAGCTTCATCATTAAGGAATCTCAGTTGTTTCTGGAAAGCTTGTTTTTGGAGGTTGTTCTGGAACAATAGGAACATTATTGGAATAGTTTGATTGGGTCTTGAGCATTAATTACTTGTAGGCAGTGAGGTGGCAACTCAACTAAATTAGTATTATGTGAAACTCTGCCTTTGCCAGTCCCAAGCCCGGATGAAAAAGGAGGAGGGAGAGCAGTAACGAGCTCACTAAAAAACCTGGGCTCAGCTGGCCCGGCTGATAGTACCCTGTAAGGGCTCCTAATCCAGGGATACAGGATGAGCAGCGTTTGTACTCCATGTTAGGAGCAGCTGCACATGGCGTCTGTTCTTCATGTCAGAGGCGGCCATTTCTTTTGGAGCTAAGTCGGCCTGCCACTGAGTAGTGCTCCCAATCTTAATGATAAAGACAGACGCATTCTACTTCACCCAGCCAAGATGGTTATCAAACAGACACCATCAAGGGTCACAACTTGATACCCTAATATGATTGAGTGGAGATAAGAAAGAAGAAGAGTACTATGTGAGTGATAAGGCACAATTTGGATTATAGATTATAAACACAAGGTAATATAAGACCAAATCTAAATAAATAAATAGTGTGTGACGTTTCGGTAACAGCATTGTTACCATCTTCATTCAGTACTTTTGTCTGAAGATGGTAACAACGTTATAACTGAAAAATCACACACTATTTATTTGGATTTGGTCTTATTACCTTGTGTTTAGTACTATGTGAGATCATTTTTTTTTTAATCCAGAGGTTGGTTCTCAAACCACTTAAATGTCAAAAGAGGTCTGCAGATTTTGACAATAACTTTTTATCCTTTTATTATTGTCCATTGTTTGTGTATGTCCCATGGTCTTCATCGGAGAGCTACAAATCATGCCAATGGAGGATGTTGAGGCAACATGATATAACAAAATATTGAAGGGGCATCTCCTGGTCTGTTGATTTTCCAGCTAGTTGGCCAAAACTGATGAGGGCCAACAGCCCAAACCTGGTTGGCTTTTCTTGGTATTTCAATAAAAGGTAATGGCAACCTTCTGGAGAGAAAAATTCAAGTCCATTGACATTTATTGTGATAGAAAGCGGTTGCAAAATTCAGTTGCCCAATCAAAAGTGCCCTTTCATTTATATTACATCACCCTGATTGTTGTCTACTCTTTAAACATTTGATACAGCAAGCTATCAAAATAACATGAAGAATGTACTGCTCTAACCTTCCCATATTTAAGATCTGATGCTTTAGGGCAGCTATTTTATGAGTTTGGATCACACCAAAGCCTTTCCAAGGCTGGAAATGTCAAAATAATAATGTTCTGGGGTAGGATGAGGGAATCCTGGCAAAGATATTTTAGATGGTGTTTCTGGGAAGGTACTGGTTGGGGATTCCAGGTTTGAGTGGTCACCTCTGTAGTGTCAACTTCTTTTGTTGAGAATTCCAATAATTGATCAGAGCAGGCTGTCAGGATACATGAAGGAGGATGCTAAGGAGGTAGAGGAGGAAGTTATGTCAAAATAGTTTCAAGAAAAGCATAAAGTATTTTACAAAAGCAGAAAGATCATTGAAGACATCGGAGTTAATCGACACTCTGAGAGGAGTAAAATGGGCAAACATGAAGGAACTTGTGGGTGGTGACAAGAGTTACAGAAACAAATAAATACTGATAACAACCACTATGCATTGAATGGTGTTAGATGATTTACATTTTAAAAATTTTGGGCCCAATTGGCTCTAAAAGTTTTAATTGTCCACCAAAAATACCCAATCTACCAATTTGTCATGAACTGTTGGAACCTGAGTTTTCCCCTAATTAAAAAAAAAAAAGCCATAACCAGTACTGAAATGAGCACCGCTCCTCTACCCACATGATCCAAAGTGAAATCAGTATTTATTGCCTGCTTTGACTTGAAGGGTTTATAGAGCCCATGCCTACTGCTGTGTACAAGAGTATTCTATGTGAAGTGCAGTCAAGGTTTCTATGACCCAACCTGGATCTTCCAACATGACAACCCATAGAGGAGCCACTCATTATGAAGTAAGGAGTTTCTGGAAAGGAATATTATGTCAATGCAGTCTTACCCTCCCTAAAGTCAAGACCTGACCCCATCACACTTCCCTCTGATTGTAAGAAAACATCTTATTATGCAAGAGTTGAGTAAGTGAAAGCGGCTTCAATGCAGTACTTGAAAATTCCTGTTGCAGACTTCCAAAGAGTGTGTATACCGTGTGGTAGAAGTATTGGCAATGATGTCTCACATATTTTAAAGGATCTACTTAATTGATATCTGTAATAGAGAAATTTGTCATTCATCCAGTATCATCACTGTAAGATCTAGCCATACCACCACACCGTCACCACCTGGGGACCCCCATCAATCCTGGCTTTCAAGCAGACTCCCCAGGACTGGAAAAGAGCCAAAGTAATTCCTATTATAAAACCAGGTAAAGCCACTAATGAGATCCTTCCAACTACGGGACCCACCCACTTTCCATGCATGCTAGAAAGATTACCTTGTGCTTGCAAAAGCAGATATGTGAAAATTTGAATTTTTTTAATTCTTTGAAAAAAAAAATATTTTCAAAATTTCATAAAAAAGGTGCAAGCTTTATTACAACTTGTGAACATTCCTGTCACATCTATCAGGGCCACCCAGAAATATTTGACAGTGCGGCCAAAACCAAATGTGGACACTCTACTGACATATAGGAACAAATATTAAGTTCATGCACAATATATCAGCTGCTTCTACAGACATCAAAAATCCTCAGCAAATATATAGAAACATCCACATTCATTGGGCCCTGAGCCAGGTTGGAATGGCAAGAAAATAAAAAAAGCAGATTTTCTTGCCCACTCTTCAATAAAAAATGCTCAGAAAAATGGAAAATTTTCTTGGGATTAAAAAAAATAGCTCCACCCACACTTAGCCTCAATTTGAATCTTACAGTTTTACCTACAAATTCTGATCTCACCACATAATCTTCACTAGCCATTGATGCAAACCTCTCCAAAACATCACCATTTCTACTCCCAAGCCTAGCTCTGGAAGCACGGGCAACAAACACATCACTGCAAATATATCTAAACAGATGGTGAGTCTTCTGGAAAGTAGTGGTTTAGGCGGTGGAATTTTCAATAGTAAAAATGACACTTAAAATAAAAATTAGCAAACAGGAAAACTTGTTTTGAGAGCACAACTTGCTGCCATAATGACTGCCATTAAACAGCAGGATAAAAATTATTTCTTGGATACATTCTTTTCATGCTGTAAAATAACTGTTTCACTAACTAGGACACATATAAATCTTTGGCAAATCTAGAAAACAGATGCATCTACTTGCAATGGGCCCCGAGCCAGGTTGGAATGGCAAGAAATGAAAATGCAGATCATCTTGCCCACTCAGTAGCTTCAATGAAAAATGCCCAGAGTATTCTTCTTTCTCATCTCCACTCAATCATATTAGGGTATCAAGCTTGTAGAGCTTGTTGATGGTGTCTGCCTGGTGTAGAGCTCATCAATGGATGAGTCCATACAGTCAATAATGTCCAGAATATTAAACGACAGAAATGATGCCAAGGACATCCACTGAGTGGAAGTCCTCAATGAACAACGGTCCAACAATGTTACAACAACAATCAGACTTGACCCTGGTTTCCATATTAAGCCATAAGCATATTCCATCAGTGCATATAAACAGGAACTCTCCACACCAGCCAAGTTAGCTTCCAGTCCAGTCAAACCTCTCTCTTTGACTAACCCATCAATACATTTGGTCACAATATATGCACAGATTCTGCTGAAAGAATATTAATTGGAGAAGTGCAATGGGAAAAAAATTTAGTAAATAAATAATAAGGTTAAATTTTATTTTAAAAAATCATTATCTTTAAAGAAATCATAAGGCACAATTTGGATTATAGATTATAAACACAAGGTAATAAGACCAAATCCAAATAAATAGTGTGACGTTTCAGTAACAGCGTTGTTACCAAAAGACACTATTTATTTATTTGGATTTAGTCTTATTACCTTGCGTCTTCAAAGAAATTTTTCATGGCTGACCTCGCTTACCCCTTGCTTACCTAGCAGATCAATCTACAAAAGGCAGCATGTCTTTACTCTCCTCTATGTTTTCTCAAATAGCAGAATGATACTCTCTAAGATGCCTCATTGTCACGCAGGTGGCTAGTGGATGCTTAAGTATGGCCTAAATGATCCAGAAGGGAACAAAAATCTCAATAAAAAATGCCTGTGCGAGACATCGGCGGTGACAATTGCAACTCATTGTGACACTTTTAAGCATGGTATGCATACACCAACTACAGCCACTGTTTCCTGCAGGCCAAAGTATTGTAATTTTAGTAATAAATTTATTTTGACCCTGGTTTTGATGAGCAAGTTTTTATGTTCCACCAAATCTCTTCACTTAACATATGATTATTGTCCCCTACAACTTTTTTTGACTCGTACAGTTCAATGGCTGAAATATATTTTCTTCTTTTTCAGTGAGAATTTTGGATTAAAAAAGCTCTTTATTTAAAACTATTTTCATTATAATTAATTATTGCCCATGACTCCAACTTTCTGCACATTTCCAATGCCTTCATCAGCCTTGCTACTTCTTTGGCAGATTCAGCTGAACAATCCATACATTGCTGTGATACATTTATTAAAAGGATGAGGTCATGTGATGCTCTTGAATAACAGTGTGATTAGCTGTCACTGTACTGATAAGGAACACATAGCTCGAAACCCTGGCTGTGCTGTGGAACATCCTGAATAACTTGTCTGGCACATACAGTATAACACCTATAAATATCAACATTTTACCTTTAGGAACACAAAGTGAGATAAGAGGAGAAAATATCTTTATTTACAGGGCTGCAAACCAAAATTAAATGATTTTTGAACCCCGAAAAGTGCCGAAACCTGGGATCGAACCAGGGACCTTTAGATCTTCAGTCTAAGGTCTCAGAAAGTGAGAAAAGACCAAATAGTTATGGATTACTCTGTGTATCTAATCTATAATCTAAATTGTATCTTATCATTTTACCTCTATTTACCTAGATAAGGCACAATTTGATTATAGATTACTAGACGGGTGACCCAGGCTTCGCCCCGGGATTGACCCGTGTGCATATCTACCCGAGTGATATATATTTAGATAAGATTTTTTTTTTATAATTGTTTGTTATTAGCATTATCTATTTGTTTGCATCAGCATAATTTAATCTAATCTTTGATAGAGGGCGCTGTTCGTGAGCTAAGTAGAATAATTTGAATATATAGTTTTAATAATTAATTTATATATATTTTAAAATAGCCTATCGTCTTCCCTGTATTTTTTTACCTATGTATGGAAATTTTGGTTTGAATTAGTGAACTACTGCGAATTTGTATACCGGACATACAAACAAACACACAAACATTCATTTTTATATATATAGAGATAAACACAAAGTAATAACACCAAATCTAAATAAATAGTGTATTACATTTTGGTTACAGTGTTGTTACCATCTTCAGACAAAAGTACTGAATGAGTTTTCAGAGAATTTTTCATGAGAATTCAGTACTTTTGTTTGAAGACGGTAACAACGATGTTACAAAAACTTACTATTTATTTGGATTTAGTGTTATCACCTTGTGTTTATTTACCTTATTCCTCAGAGATTCATTAACACCATATTGAGACGGCTAAAGTTTTATCTATTGACTATATAATTTATTTGTGGGTTAATTGGTAAAAATTTGAATATAAAAATGTATGTCCCATATCTTTATAGTTCTATGCTGCACATGTATTGAAACTTCATCTTACTAACAAAGTGTTTGCTTGATAACCTAACCTATTCCAACCTAACCTAATCCCAACCTAACCTAACTTAACCTATCCTAACCTAACCTATCCCAACTTAACCTAACTTATACCAACCTAACCTAACTTAACCTATCCCAACCAGAAGGAAACAGCCATTATTCTGACGGATAAATGCTTCCATCAGTGATCTGGGAATAAGCTTTGACCCTTGGCAGGGATCGTAGCTCCACTTCCCTATTGCAAACCTAACCAAAACTAACCAAACTTATCTATAATTTCTATACACACATTTCCCATATTAGCAAAAACAAACAGCTAATGCTCACTCAGTGCCCTAAACAATGGAATCTATAGATATAAGTTCTACTAAGTCATTTTAAAATGAGTTGAGGAAATACTATCAATTGCTGATATTGTGATGATACCTTAATTTTTATAGAAAAAACTGGGTTTCTACTTAAAATGCAGTGCTATACATTTGTGTGAAATACATTTTAACATGACCATTTCAAATTATTTTATAGAAGGATGAAATAAAATAGGTAGGGTTAAAAATTGGATAGAATGAAAACTAAGATTATCTGATGAATCTAAATATACTCCCTCCCTACTAGCGAAACATTTTATATATATAGCATTTATGCAGAGTTTGCTTCTTTTTAGAACCAATGCTATTTGGAATTAGTGCATAGATGAAAATTCCACGTCAATAGAGGTTCAACACAAATTTTACAATATTTTTTTATGGGAACAATATTTTTTTCGCTATATAAATTATATATAGATAAATTAAAATTTTAGAAGTGTGATAGAAAGTGCTAAAATAAGTTAATAAAATTAACATACATTGAAAATAACTTGACGGCAATTCCTCCACATGTTTTAGTGATTATAATTTGATAAATATTTTAAATTTTATATTTTTAAGGTTTGATTTTTGTAAACCAATCTCACTTCCAGATTTACTATAAAAACAGGAAAATAACAAAAAGACGGCAAGGTTGTGATGATGATCTAGGGCTCTTTTTAAAATCATAGAATTATAAATTTCTTGCTAATTTGAAATAAGCGCAGAGCATTTTCAATATATTTGTTGATATTGATGTGTTTATATAATATATATATTTTTTATGTTTCAAACATTCCTGCCTGTTAAAATAAATATAGTTATTCGATTTAAAAAATTATAATAAAATGAATGGTTTTAATTCTTCAATCTGAAACTAAATGTTTCTGTTTGAAACCATTACAAATTTGTGTAATTACGATAAGAATGTGAATAACGGAAAAGTTCCAGGAATTTTAAATGTGTTTTAAGAGCATAAAAATTCCTCATAAACAAACAAATTCTATATATAAACTAATAATAATTTTTAGAAAATTATAATATCTTGCTATCTTATTTGGCAAAAAAAAAAATCATCCAAGGATCAGTCTCATATAAATCTTTTAATATCTCTAGTTTTCGAGCATTAAATGTATAAATCATCTTTGTTTCTAAAAGGCGGCTGTTTCAATATATATGTGCGTGTATAGTTATTTCAAAATACTCCTATTGAAGTCCTTCAAAGCCTTATAAAGCTAGAGATATTAAAATATGTATATATAAGACGTGATTTTTGCTAAATAATATTGATAGATTTTTCATTAAGTCAATAAAAATGAACTTAAGTAAAAAATTACAACAAAGGTTTAATTTGTTTCTTTTGGCTTCAATACAATATGTAGAATAAAAATATGGTGCTTGCACTCTTTCCCTTTGAAATATCGTCCCAGGATCTCGTTAATGCCATTTTCAACGAGTCCTGAGGAATGTATTATGCTCCTGAAATTGTTTGCTTTAGGATGGACTACGAAGAAGAGTCCATCTGTTTGAGATCCATCAATTCCAAACGTTTTTGCTCCAAAAGCCTGGAAGCGTTATCTCACAGACACAAGCCAGCACCCAGTCTTGCTGAAGCATAAATCCATTTGGGCCGAGATTTCGCGATACTCTGTAACGTCCTCGTATTTGTTGGTTGACGTTAATCAGCAAGAAGTACTTGGAAGTTTAAAAAGAAATACTTTATTTCTTTTAGGCCAACATCAGATATAGCATATTAATTATAAGACATATGTTTACATGTCGTATGTATTACAATCAGTCAAAAGGCAACTGCACAGAGTATCATCAGTGATAAATATGTGCTCACTGATAATTTACTATATAGGCATGCCAGCTGCCGTTACATCTCCCCCTTTGAAGAAATTCATTCTTCAAATCGTTTGGGTGGCTTGATGATCCGCCCAGACCTTGTTGTAATGGGCAGGGTGCCGTTCTTGTGCTCCGCGTTCTGGTGATCACTCCTGGGTTCTTGGCCTGTGAATGGTCTTGGAGAAGTATTGAGTTCTTCAGAAACTTGAGCCTGTTCCTTATCACCGCTCGGGCCAGGTCCTTCCGGTAGAGTTGACTTGGGGATCTCCGGGATTCTCCTTCGCTGTTGCTTTGGACTCTCCAGATTCGTATGTCGCATGAAGGAGCTGTTGCGGCGGTACTCACCAGTAGGTGTTTGCACTTTATATGATCTTGGAGCTACTTCTTGGGTAACTCTGGCAGGGATCCATTCACGGTGATGCTGTTTCAGCATTATCTTTTCACCTTCCTTGAAGCTTCGGGTTGTCTTTGCTGTCTTATCGTGGTGTGTTTTCTGCTTCTCCCGCTTATTTCTTAGGTTTTGTGTATGTCCCTTTTGGATTTCTGGTTCCAACTGATGAGTGCTAGTGGGAAGGAGGGTTCTGGTCCTGCGACTGAACAGACACTGAGCCGGTGAAGGAAGACCATCTCTAGGAGTGTTGTAAAAGTTCAAAAGTGCTAGTTCCACTTCTTGTCCTGAATCCAAACACTTCCTGATGAGGTTCTTGGCTGTCTGTACCGCTCTATCTGCTAATCCGTTTGATTTAGGATATAGAGGACTTGATGTCTGGTGGTCGAACAACCCCTTCTTTTGAGAGTCTTTAAAGTCCCTGGACGTAAAGTTTGGTCCATTATCAGTTTCCAGGAGTCTGGGAATTCCATGTACGCTAAACCATTTTTTAAGAGATTCAATAGTTTCTGCAGAGTTCATTGTCTTCATTTCTTTGAAATCAATGAATCCTGAGTAGTTATCTGTTATTAACAGGTAATTTTTTCCTTTTATTGAAAAAATGTCAGCTGCGACTATCTCCCAAGGAAGACTCGGTATCTCTTTTATGATCATTGGTTCTTTTGTCTTGTTCCTCTGATTCGCTTGGCAAGTCCTACAATTTTCTACTGTGTTGATGATGTCTTGGGACATGCCATGCCAGTATATTGAGTCTCGGGCCCTTCTCAAGCAGCTGTTTGTTCCTTGGTGTCCTTCGTGGATTAACTTTAGTATCTTTGCTTTCCACCTTAGGGGAATGAAGACTCTGCTACCTTTGAAGATTAGGTCTTCATTTGTCGAGAGTTCATCTCTATATGGCCAGTATTTCTTGAAGCTTTCAGGGACTGCTGATTTGTAGTTTGGCCAGCCATATAAGATCAGGTTTTTCAGTTCTTGTAGTCCTTGGTCCTCTTTTGTAAGAGCTTGAAGTTCCTCATAGCTTGACTTATTTGTCGGGGTGGTCATCAGTACTTCAAAGTTCTCTTCCAAGTAGGTGTCTTCATATGAGCAGTCTCTACTTAGTAGATCAGCTGTTAGCAGTTCTTTTCCTTTCTTGTATTTAATCCTGAGATCATATTGTTGTATCTGTAGAAAAATTCTCTGGAGCCTCGGGGGTGCTTTGCTTAATGGCTTCTTGAATATGGTTTCTAGAGGACGGTGGTCCGTCTCGACGTCAACAGTTTTGCCATAAATGAGTTGATGGAATTTGTCGCATCCAAATTTGATGGCAAGAGCTTCCTTTTCTATCTGAGTGTAGTTCTGCTGAGTGGAGTTGAGAGCTGATTAAGCGTAGGCTATGGGCTTTCCGTTTTGTAATAGAACTGCTCCAAGGGCATATGAACTGGCGTCTACTGAAAGTGTCAGATTTCCGTTGGGATTGAAGAATTTCAGAGTTGGTGCAGTTCTGAGCAAAGTCTTGATCTCTAAGAGATCACAATCGAGGGATTCGTCCCATAGCCAAGGTGTATCTTTTTTCAAAAGCAACCTCATGTTTTTGGTTTTCTCTGCAAGGTTAGGGATGAACCTGCTCAGGTATTGTACCATTCCTAAGAGACGTTGTAGTTCTTGCTTATTGCTCGGTGACTTAATTTCTCCTATTGCACGCACTTTCTCAGGGTCAATTTTAATGCCTTCTGTCGTGACAATATGACCTAAAAATTGGACTTCTTGAAGTTGAAATTTGCATTTATCTCTATTCAGTTTGATTCCATTTTCTTTAAGCCTCTGTAGTACAGCTCTTGTTCTTATTTCCAGGGTCTGTGGATCCGGAGCATGGATCAGGATATCGTCCATTGAATTTTCTGTACCCTCAAGGTCTTGGAGTAAGTCTGCCATGATTTTCTGGAATATTTCAGGAGCAGTTTTGATTCCAAAGGGAACTCTCAAGAACATATATCTTCCCCACGGAGTGCTGAAGGTAAAGTAGCGGTGTGAGTTGGGGGCTACTTTGATCTTCAGTATCCTTTCTTCAGATCCAACTTTGTGAAGTATTTTGAACCATGCAGGTTTACTGCAATCTGATCAAAAGTCCGTAATGGGAAATGGCTTCTTAGAATTACTTTATTGATATCCGATGGGTCAATGCATATACGTATTTTTCCTTTCTGTTTTGCTATAACCATCTGACTGGAGATGGGGGTAGGGTAATTTACTTTCTTTATAATCCCATTGTCTTCCATTTCCTCAAGTTCTTTCTTTACTCTTTCTTTAATAGATAGAGGAATAGGTCTGGGTGGTCTTACTTGCATGTTCATGTCAGAAGTCTGAAACTTTGCCTCGTATTCATATCCTTTCAAACATCCTATCCCTTCGAATAATTCTTGGTATTCCTGTGTAATTGCTTGACAGGTGTTTACTCGCTTGACAAGACCTAAATTGGAACAGGTTTGTCTGCCTAGGATGGGACATGTGTTATCTCTGGATATGATGAAACGTATGTAGGCAGTCATGTTTTTCAACATGCACATTGCTAGACTTTGTCCTTCGACAGGAATTCGATGTCCTGAAAAAGAAATTAAACTTTTTACTGGAGACCTTTGGATTTCCAGATTTAATCTCCCTGCCAGGCTGAGTGGCAACACGTTACACTGTGCACCTGTGTCTAGTTTCATGTTTACCTTTTTGCCTTTGATTTTTACTTCTTCATACCAATCTTCGGTCAGGTTAGTGTTTTCAACTGACTGGATTACAAATTCTTGATTCATTTCAGGTTCTGGTGACCCAACAATTTGTCTGACTTTGTATGAATTTGTGTTCTGGGATCTGCAAAGATTAGCAAAATGGTTGAGTTTCTTGCATTTGTTGCATCTCTTTTGATATGCCGGACATTGGTTGATTTTGTGGGATCTACCACAATTTCTGCAGTTTTCTATTATTTTGTGACTTTGGTTAGTGGTATTTTCTTTCCTCGGCTCATTTCTATCTTCCCACTTCTTACTGTTCATCTTTGTCACAGCAACTTGTTTGTCTGAGTTGGATAGTACATGTTTCATTTGGTTTGTGGCATTTTCACATGCTATGCAAATTTGTGTGGCTTTTTCCAGATTAAGGTCAGCCTCACTAAGAAGTCTTTCTCTTATTTCATTGTTGACAATTCCTACAACTATTCGATCTTTAAGTAGTTCATCAGACATGACAGCATATTTGCAGTTTGCTATCTGTAATTTGATCCTAGTCAGAAAATCATTAAATGATTCGTTTTCTTTCTGTTTCATCTGATTGAATTTGAATCTTTCAATTGTAGTGTTCAGCTTTGGAGAAAAATAGTTGTTGAACTTGTCTTTTACAATGCTCAGATTATTTTTATCTGCATTATTTAAGTTGAAAGATTTAAAAATATTTTGAGCCTCTCGTCCCATTGCAGCCATAAAGATAGCAACTTGTACCTCTGGTGCTTTACTACTTAATTGGGTAGCAATTTCATACCATTCAAAGCTTTCAAGCTAAGATTCCCAGCCCTCTTTGTTTAGTTCGTTTAGGCCTATTTGTTTTGGAGGTCGAATAGCATTTTCCGCCATGTTGTTGTTATTGTAATTTTTTTTTCTAAAAATACACTTATTTCTTCTTGCTTGTAAATTAAATTATTTTGTATATATTATTATGCTATTTGAATTTTATTTGAACATGCAATTAGAGAGATGTTCTGAAATACTTTAAGAACTTGGAAATTAATAAATTGTTCTTACCACGTGGTGTTGTTTACAAGCGCCGCTGCCGCTGCCACCATGTAACGTCCTCGTATTTGTTGGTTGACGTTAATCAGCAAGAAGTACTTGGAAGTTAAAAAGAAATACTTTATTTCTTTTAGGCCAACATCAGATATAGCATATTAATTATAAGACATATGTTCACATGTCGTATGTATTACAATCAGTCAAAAGGCAACTGCACAGAGTATCATCAGTGATAAATATGTGCTCACTGATAATTTACTATATAGGCATGCCAGCTGCCGTTACATACTCATGACTAAAACTTTTTGCTGATAGAAAATTGCGTTGATTTTGATGCTTTGCTGATGAAGACCTCAGCATCATGTCTCAGGTGGTGAAGATGCCAGACCATAATTGAATCAGGGCAAGGGCTGAGACTGTAGCGGACGCATATATATATTTAATTCATTAATTGTTTTTTTTTATGGATTTTAAAATTTCTATTTATTAATATACAAAACTTTTAAAATTATTTATTCTCCCAAAAATATTTTTAAATATATGATTTAATGTAAATTAGGAAGAGTAAAAAAGGCAAATATTGCCATTAATAGAGAGTTGATTTTATTTTTAGCATTGATGGCAAGCTCTTTCGTTTTCTTAGATTCCCTCGTTCATTATATTCTAATCAGCTTCTATTATAAAAATATGCACATCATCAAATGGTGAGCCACCATATGCATAGGAATAGAAGTCCAGCAACTCTTGAACCCTCTATGCTACAAAGCATCTGACAGTGGTTTTTGGTACTTGTGGAGGGTTCGACTTCAGCAAACGAGGAGACAATTCTCGAGTCTTTTTACTTTTATTGTTTCGTTCAAAAATGAACGCGGCCGATCTTGTTGCTACGCAGCTTCAGTTTATTCTAAATGATGTTTCGAACGCCTAACTCGCTGATCCCGAGCTCCTTTTCGATTTCGTACATCGCTCCAGATTTAGTTGAATTTAAAAGTGAACCTTCTAGATGTATGTTATCTGGCGTTCTCAAAGCGGATGTACGACCGAGAACGTTTCGAGGTGAAATCTTGGAGTATTTCGCGGAAAATGTAGTTTACAGCACCCATGGTCTCAAACTTTCCTCATTGATAATCACTTTGCCTTGCTTAACCAACTCAGTATCTCCAACAAAATGTCATGTAAAAATGAGGGACGACAAACATATGAATGACAATGGAATTTATTTCTATTAAAACCAATCAGAGGTTTCATATAGAATAGAGAGGCATGATACAAATTTTCAGAGTAACACACACACAAAAATTGAAAATAATATTCTGTTGATTAAATAAAATATCCATTACTTTAATTTCCCAATTTTACTAAAATTATATAGTAGTTATATATAGTATCATCTATCCCCCGATCTACACGGTACTTGTTTTACACGTTTTCGCTTTTACACGGTTTTCCAAATAAGTTTTTTTTTTGTTTTTATCGCACTATACTAAAATGCGATATTTTACTCTATACTACCTATGTTGAAAAAAATATTGAGAGGCTCTGATTCATGAGGGGGCGAACACCTATTCAGATTTGACAGTTTAATATACACCTATCCCTCGATTTACACGTTTTTCTCAGGAACGTATCTACCGTGTAAATCGGGGGATAGGTGTATTAAATAATTAAAATTATATATGTTTATTTAGAATGAATAATACCATTGCTCGTTTGTTCAATCAGTATTCTCTTTACACAGATTTTGAATTAAAAATAACTGCCGACTGATAAGTAGCACAGGAATCAGGGTTATCTACATGTCATATCAACTAATCAGCATTTCAAATACAGAGATTCAAGACGGCTACACTCCTTGAACTCCCTTATTCAACAGAACTTCCCTTTTAAATCTATCAAGAAACAAACCGGCCTGAAAACACTTAGTGAACTAGTTCACTAAGGAAAGCAAGACTTCTAAACCGTAGTACAGCCCTGATAGTTGGCGATCTATGGATATATTCCGGTAGCCTGGGTTACTTATATGTTATTGCTACCACACGTTATAGTCAATTAAGTAAAATACAGAGACTACTTCTTTTAATTCTACCAAACATCAAGCATGGATTGATCTCAACAACAAGTATGAAGGTTATAGTCCCATTCAGGTTAACTATATACGAAAGCTATTGTCAATTATACAATAGTAAATTAGAAAAAAATCTTACGGAGCAGTTAATTAAGTTTTAAAATATATTTTATGAAATTTCAGACACTATGAATTGTATTGTGTCTGTGAAAGAAGAACCAATTATGCCTCATTGTTAAGGCAAAGTCCAAACTGTGGAGTACTTTCTTTTTACTTGTCAAACTTTCCAATACCAAATATTCCAGTCCGCCGCTCTTCTGGGAATCATAAATATATACCCAGCAGGATTCTAAAGTATAAGTATTTGAATTACTTGCCACTATGTCCGCTCATTCATTGCCATCTACCCTACTTTGGCCCTCGTACTAAAAAAAAAAAAAAAGAGGTTAATACCAAGATAATATCTTTTATTAAGGATGATTTTTCTGGATCGGAGGTTCAGATTACTGCGAGATTGGGTCTGCAGTCTTAAACAATAGTCATTCCGACTTTTTCCAGAATGTTTCTGGCAAAGGTGAACGATCCAGAGAACAGCAAGGATTTCAGCTTGGAACGCTGTAAAGTCTGGATGGAGCAGGAAAAGATCGGTTGGTATTCTTAGGCAAGAAGGGCAACGTCAACTTCTAAATAACTTTTCGATTTATCTGTGAAGATCAAAGGTGACGTAAGATCTTCAAGGTTTAGGCTGAAGAAAGAGGCTTTATGAATGGGGAGTTTAGCACCTCGGCAGGGCCAGGTTTGATTTGAAGTTAATTTTGATCTTCTTTAAGAAGTCCTGGCGAGTCTGGATGATGATATCGAAAGAAAGGCTGCCTGTTGAGGTGATGTCTGGGATGGTTAAAGTGCAGGGACGCCCTCTCAAATCAACGCATTGAAAGGTGTAATGGAAGCTATGCAGATGCCTCACAGGGAAAATGACACATCCTCAGACAAACCTTCCATAGATAAAGGCAGGGATCACTAAAGATCGGAAAATGATGTTAACATATAAATACTAAATTCCAAATAAATTCCTTAGAATTATGAGAATGACAAAGCCTCATGTCTTATCGAAGTTCATTCCTAAAATAAGTCTTTCCGATGGTGATGAGCTGGCCGAGAACTCCGACCATCAAATTCAAATAGATGCCATTTTCCCTGCACTAAGAAGTTAATATTCTTAATAGAGCGTAACCCAGATTATTTTTTTCAGCAAGTTTTTAATAAAACTTAAATCAATCAAATGGGGTTTATGAATTATCAACATAGTTTGTTCTTGCCTTAAATAAATTGCTGTGTACATCCTGAAGTTTGTCTTCCCTAATTTTACACGTGGCATTTTGATGGAGATGCTGGGTGAATTAGGGAAGACAAACTGAAGATCACCGAGAAGACCTTGATGCCATGGGTGCTGTGATATACACTTTAAGAGAAGGGCTCCAGGATTCCACCGCCGTGTCAAAGCCAAGACTTCTCTCCAAGATGACGATGTCCCTATAGACTATACAACTACCTCTAGTATGCGAGCAGCTAATGCTTTGCCAGATGTTCCATTTTTATAGCTGAGATTCTGTTTCAAGTTCGAGACCCAACTTTCTATCGAATGTCAGCTCTTTTTCTCGAGATTCCCCGATCCCTTCTCTCAGACACACAACGAAGCTTTCCTACTTCTTTGGAATGAGAGCAAGAAACAGCACGTATAGACCTGGGTTGGGATTGTTATTTGTTTGTTTGAAAACTCTCAGTTGTGTGGGAGCTATTCAGGTGTGAATATCCCCTCCAAAACTTACCTCTCATAATAAAATAATTCTCATAATTTGAAATTCTTATTTATTTTGTTTCTTAAGGAAATAAAAATGTTGAATTTTTCACATTCAACTATTATGTTTTCACACATGTTATGTTTATAAATATAACGTTGAGGTTACTTGTAGTATAATTAAAGTTGTATCATAAACAGTTAGGTATTGTCTTCACTATCCTAGTTCCAATATCTGAGATGTAGCCGCCGGACTTCCTCGATCTCTGGAAAGATTTAGCAGGGACTCGGTAGGATGTGATCTACATACCTTTACTTTCTGAGGGTAATATTGTAATAAATTTGAATAAATTGAATAATTTGAATAAATGTGATTAATTATGATTATATTCTATTGGAGATTCTTTGTTAATTAATAACAGTCTAAGATACTACAATCCCCCGGTAATGAACATAGAATGATGACAAATCATGACACACAGATGTTAGTATTGGACGGTCTTTAACAGCGAAGGTAGGGATGATGTTCAAGTCAGTCTTACACCCGAAGAAAAGATCATTCTCGCGGAGTTCCTCGACCGTGCCGAGTGTTGGGGGACAGCTATATAAGCCAGAAGCTGTCCGAATTCAAGACGGCTTGTGAAGCTGATGAATTCCAGACGTCCCTTCAGTGAGGGATCAGTCTGTTATATATATTTGAATTTAATTTTGATCTTTCAATTAAAAAAAATTGCTATGGTTGTTGACTGAGAGTCAACAAAGTTAAGAAATTGTTAAAATTGTCTCTCTTCCTTATATTATATATATAACATTATAAATATATCTAAATACATTTTATATATAGAATGTATTTAATTAAAAAGGCATATAGTGGATCAAAATATCATTTATTTTACTAATATTTCAGTTGGCTGAACGCCAACCTTTATCAAGGTGTTATAACATTTTAAAGTGTGTCAACAACAAACTCAGCGCCACATAACAAAAATGTTATAACACCTTGATAAAGGTTGGCGTTCAGCCAGCTGAAATATTGGTAAAATAAATGATATTTTGATCCAATATATGCCTTTTTAATTAAAGAATCATTTATGGATTGCTCTTTTTTCAAAATAGAATGTATTTGTGTCCGTATTTGCATACGGTCTTTCCTGTTTTCAATATAAGGAAGAGAGACAATTTTAACAATTTCTATATATTTCTAGAAAATTCATCTTCGGATGTTTATAAGGAAGAGTTTCATAGTGCTGTAATATTAGTTTATTTCACAAAGGGAATCGATGCGGGAAGTGCCAAGGAGACTATATAGAAATAGAATGGAAAAAAGCGGTAAAAATACACGTGGCAAGGTGCCGGGCTGGACGTCCAATATCTTGTTATTCCTTGCTGGAATCTATCGAGATATCTTCGACGCTCTTCACCAACGGGGAGGTTAGGTACATGTTTCCAACATCGTCCACTGAGGACATTCGCTTGTTGTCCACACTGGACCTAACAACTCTTCGGCTGAAGTGGTCTAAGGAATTGGCCTAGAACATCTCACATTTGGGGCTAATAGCGTAGGAATAAAATTAAAAAAAAAAATGCTCCAATGGCCCCCGATTCTTGCAAAAGTCCAACCCCCACCAGCGAGTTCAAATAACCAAACGGGCCTCTGGCAGATTTGTAAGTGCAAAGTCTAACTGCTTTTCACATGTGTAGACATGTGGTGCACTTACAGTAAAAGCAGTCGCTAACTTCTATCCACCATGATTATCATGACCTATACCACGTGTACTGGGGATAAGCAAAAAAAAAAAAAAAAAGCGTAGGAATAAAATATATTTGATGTAGATTTACACATTCTTGTTCCACTCTCCGCTTATGGCAGGCACGACTCAGTAGTCCTACCTAAACCATTATATAAAGAACAACTTTAGGTTATTTAGGTAAGTTGTGCCTGCCGCAAACATAATTTACAGAGTCAAGCAAGCAAACTAAGTTGTATAGAAATCCATATATTTCAATGCTTACTCAACGTCTCTCGAATGTGATTTGATTTAGGTATTTTGTTGAACTATTTCAGCCGAAAAGCGCCAGTCAAAAACCGGAGTGGGAAGACCTGGAAATTTTCAATCTTGTCGAGATGTGAAATAGAAGAAAAATAACGAAAGATTTACTCAAAGTAATGGCAATGACTATACATGTACACAAGACATTAACATTCTTACTGTACGTCTAAAGCGATAAAGGTCACCTCTCCCGTCACAATAGACGTCAAAGCTAGTTGCCATCTATTGGTCGTCGCCGCAAACTAGCGGTCTCAGGTCGGTGATAAAACCACAACACCAGCTTTGGCAAATCGACCACCTAGAGACCATGGTTTCAGGCTAATGGCCCTCGTTAATCCAGGGCGGACTCATTCCATAGAGTCCACAAGGGATCAAATGAAATTTTCACCATCCGCCAAAGAGGTGTTTAGCTGGCAAAGTGGCTGGGCCAAATCTATGGCTAAAATATAGATGGGAATTTTGCCGGGAGGATATTGATCTAAAGAGACAAAGGTCGCCTCTCCCGTCAAAGTAGACGTCAAAACTAGACGCCATCTATTGACCGTCGCCGCAAACTAGCGTCCTCAGGTGGGTGACAAAGCCACAATACTACCTTTGGCAAACTGAAAAGCGTCCACCTAGAGACCAAGGTTTCGGGCTAATGGCTCTCGTCAGTCTAGGGCGGACTTTATTCCATGATATCCACAAGGGATTAAATAAAATTTTCACAATCTGACAAAGAGGTGTTTAGCTGGTAGAGTGGCTAGGCCAAATCTATGGCCAGACTATAGATGGGGATTTCTGCAGGGAGGAAATTGATCTGTGAAAATAAGAAGAGGCGACTTCTATTTTGTTGGGCTATAAGTTGAAGCTGGACTAGATGATATAATAATGGAAGGAAGTAGTCAATTATCCCACTACATCTGCCGATTGAAATGGATAGATTAGAAGCACGCGGAGTCGACGCGAACAACAGGCAAGTGTTAAGCTCCTTTATTTAGACTAATGGGGGAGGGAGGATGGACTACCCCCTGGGCAGCACGGTGATTGGCTGGCCATGACGTAGTGGTGAGTAAGTCCTCCCCGGCAGAAGTAGGCTTATCCAACGTCTTCATATTTTATAGATCTATTCATCATCTATCTCCATTCAATATGATGTTGACTGATGGAACAGAGCTTGCATATTAGAATACGATTTTCTTATATAAAATACTGAATGGTTAATAGAGGATGCCATAATTGTCAGTTGGATTAACTCAGGCTGAAGACTTCATCAACCTTTTTATAAACGTTTATTGTCCTTTGACGTCGCGGCGAACCACTGTCGACTTTTTAAAATAAGGTGGAAAGCGTTACTAATAATATTTCCGTCTTTTTTGAAAAGGTCAATAGTGGATGGTCGAAGCGTCAAAGAACAATACGTTTATAAAAAGGTTGATGAAGTATTAACACTTGTATGTTCACTAATATATAGGTATCAGGATAGCTATATTTTATATTTATACCTGGTGATAAGGTGATCGTTTGAATTTTTCTATTGCAGTAAGGGCAGTAGAAATTGTTTAATTTTCAAAAGAATCATACGCGTCTATAATAGTTTCGAATATTCATAACAGATGGCGCGCTGATGCATCATTTTATATTTATACCTGGTGGTGAGGTGATCGTTTGAATTTTGAGCCCATATGTATGTTCCTTGCGTCACATAAATTTGGTGGAAATAAAGAGTTTGGGTATTTTTGGGAAAAATTATAGATATTGAGTAAGTATATATTTATATTTGATTAAATAATATACTAAGTTATATATATGTATAGAAAGGTTGGTCAAATTTATAAATGATTTTTTATTACAAAGAGGAGGCAATGAATCGGCGATTCTGTATTTCGCCCTGGTGGTATGGTCGGAGTATTGGCCCCGTTGTCCTGACGATAGGTCATCGCCATCAACAAAGAGAAATTTTTATTGTCTTGAAGCAGTTGCTTACTCTAAATACTTTCTTGAATTTTCAAGCCGATGGAAAATATTCAACAAAATCCCTATCGTTATATCAGCTAAGTCTACTATAGCGAATTTAAATCAACTATTCGATGTGCTGTTGAAATTAATCGCCATAAAGGATATTTCTGCGGTTTGGATATCGTCAAGTGAAGAGGATCTCCCACACGAGATTCTGAATGAAAAGTCTCCCATATTTACTCCATCAAAGATATATCATCTCTAGAAGCAAGTAGAAGTCTTCGCAGCGGCTTTGTCATCTTCATCGTTGCACGACCATATCGGCCTACATCTATTGCGGCCTTCACACCAATTATCTATATATATAAAAATGGATGTTTGTTGGTCCGTTGGTCCGTCCGTCCGTCCGTCCGTCCGTTCGTCAGTGATAATCTTCTACATCGCTCAACCAATCGTGATGAAACTTTGGGAAGATGTTTAGTATACTACCGGGATGGTTTCTGGCTAATTACTCTTCAGAAATAACCTTTCGTTGCATTTTTATTTACGATAAAAACGTAGATTCACTCGCAATCAGCGCCCCCTCGCGGCAGACGTATGGCCTGAAATAGCCTCGCATGCGCTTATTTGTAACGTTAAGCTTAGCCAATAGGTTAGGTACACAGCTTCGTACCCCCGCAACCTAGGTTCGAGGCTCAGCGTGGGTGTTTTTTTTTTTCATTGCTTTTATATTATTGTAGCAAATTATTAAAAATATTATTCTATTTAAATGTAGGCTTTTTAAAATAAAAATTAACATAAACAATTTTATCATATTACAATTTAGCCACAGCAACGCGTGGCCGGGTTCGCTAGTCTTCTATAAAAGCTCAGAAACATCACGTCCTATTGCTTGGGCAACGGTCGCTTGAAGTGACTTCTCCGACCACTCGAATTATTTCAGCGGGGCAAGTTCTCCAATGGTAGTATTTCGACAAATTCCCCGTGCTACTCTGAACAGCTCCCGTGGACAACTCCAGTCAGTAAGATTTCTCTTCAATTTAGATAAGCACATATGTGATGTATTGGCGAATTAATTTAATATTTGTTTTTATTTATTTGTTGTCACAGAGTTGATGATGATAATTGTGTGTATATGCATATATATAGTGTTTGTGTTTTTAGCAGTGGATTATCTTTCTAATATGGAATTGTTTTAACTTTGTTTGTTTCTTGGCATTAAAGATATATTCTATTTTCAAGTCTTATCTGTGGAAACATTGCATTGGCGACGAGGTTTAAGAGTAAGTACCCAAGCGATGGTATAGGGTAATATGAATAATTTTGTTTAATATTAAAGAAGTAATAAGTTATTGGAAATTTACATAAGAAAAATTATTTCATGATGGCTCATTACCATTTTAGAGAATTTGAAGAAAAAAATGATAATTTTTGCTCATTTATCGAGCGTTTGGAGCAGTTTCTAATTCTAGAAGAAGCAAGTGAAGAAAAGAAAAAAGCCTATTTGTTGACGCTAATTGGCGGGAAGGCGTATGAAACATTGAAAAAATTTATGTAGCCCAAAGTTGTCTAAAGAGTATAAATATGAAGAATTGATTGAGAAACTGGTTGTATATTTTTCCCCAAGGCGATCTATAATCGTAGAGAGATTCATGTTTTTTGGAAGAATACAAAAGGAAACGGAAAGTGTTTCAGAATATCTGGTGGAAATCAAGCGGCTAGCCTCAACGTGTGGATTTGGCGAATTTTTAAAGGAATCCTTAAGAGACAAATTGGTGTGCGGATTGAGAAATGCAAAAATCCAGAGGAGGATCTTGTCTGAAGGAGATGTGCCGTTGGCAAGAGTAGTTGAAATTGCGTTGTCGATGGAGGCAGCAGAAAAAAATACCAGAATATTCCATGTCAATGAGCCTGCAGATAGCGTGGATAAAATACGCGCAGAAGTCGGGAATAGATATAATAGAGAGCAAAAGAGAAAGTGCATACATTGCGGGAGGTTGCATAAAGACTTATGCAGATTTAGAGAGGCGACCTGTTTCAGATGCGGGAAAAGAGGTCACTTGGCAATCATCTGCAGGAGCCGTGGGGAACATACAAGCGAAAGACAGGTGAGCCGGTTTCTGAACCAGAGAAAGATTAATCAAATCGAGGATCAGGAGGAGGAAGAATCCGTTCAAAGAATGGTCTTCATGAGGACGTATGATTATAGAGTCAAGTATGCTACGAATGACCCTCCCTATGTGATTAAGATGAGAGTAGAGGACACTTTGATGACTTTTGAAATCGATACGGGTAGCTGTCTGACTTTAATATCGGAGAAGGATTTCAAGAGATACCTCCCAGACGTGCAGGTAAAAGAAGCGGGAATAATTGTTAAGACCTATGACGGAACTGTGGTACCGATTCTGGGTGAAATAGATGTCAAGGTCGATTTTCGGGGAACGATCGCTAAGCTTAGAGCTGTCGTGGTGAGAGGAGAAAGGAAGGCCTTGTTGGGGAGAGAGTGGATCAATGTTTTGAAAATTGGAAATTACTTTGTGAATCAGATGCCTTTGGAGGACACGTTGGCGGAATTATTGAGTGAACACCAGGTTGTGTTTGGGGAGACAACAGATCCGATAAAGGGATTCACGTTTGCAGTGAATATTCAGGATGTAAACCCCATATTTCATAAGGCCCGACCAGTTCCCTTTGCAATTAGAACGGCGGTAAACGAGGTACTAGAAAGAATGGTGGAGAAGGACTACTTGTATCAAGTACCCAGCAGCAAGTGGGCAACTCCAGTGGTGGTTGTGCCCAAGAAGAATAAAGAGTTTAGGATTTGCTGTGATTTCAAAGTGACTTTAAATAGGTTTTTGGATACTGCGGCCTATCCGTTGCCTACTCAGCAGGACCTGTTTTCCGTATTGGCTAGAGGGAAGTATTTTTCTAAACTAGATCTGAGCAATGCATACCTTCAATTAGAGGTAAACCCTAGCACCCAGCCACTCCTGACTATTAATACGCATAAGGGGCTTTTTAGGTT
Organism: Cordylochernes scorpioides; assembly: GCA_030710605.1. Classification (NCBI taxonomy): domain Eukaryota; kingdom Metazoa; phylum Arthropoda; class Arachnida; order Pseudoscorpiones; family Chernetidae; genus Cordylochernes; species Cordylochernes scorpioides. The sequence continues at coordinate 93,784,686 of CP092867.1, forward strand.
TAAAAGAATGCCTTTTGGATTGACAAATGCCCCTAGTTTCTTTCAGTCAGTTATGGATCGAATATTGGCGGGAATTAATGGGGTTATTTGTTACATTGACGATGTACTCGTATCCACGGCGTCAGTGGAGGAACATATGGCAGTATTAAAAACTATTTTTGTTCGTTTGCAGAAGCACAACATAAAATTAAAAAGGGAAAAATGTGAATTTCTGCGAAGAGAAATACAGTATTTGGGACATCTCATCAAAGAAGATGGTATTCGGCCTTTAGAGGACAAGATACAAGGGCTACAGAAAGCCAAAAGCCCGACAAATGTCTCGGAATTGAGATCTTTTCTGGGATTAGTGAACTATTATGGAAAGTTTATTCCGAATTTGCCAGAGCTGTTGGAGCCACTTCACAAGCTGCTGAAAAAGAATAGTTATTGGAAGTGGACAGAGGAGTGTGAGGAGGGAATCTCGGAGTGTAAAAGGAGAATTACCTCCGAGAAAGTGTTGGTGCCATATGATGCCACGTTACCTTTATCTTTGGCCACGGACGCATCTCAGATTGGAGTGGGGGCGGTGCTGTCCCATGTTATCGAGGGCCAAGAGAAACCAATCATGTTTGCCTCACGAACACTTTCCGGGGCCGAACGTAATTATTCACAAATAGAAAGAGAAGCTCTAGCAATAATATATGGTGTGACTAAGTTCCACCAGTTTATCTATGGAAGACAATTTACCCTGATTACAGATCATAAACCCCTGGTGTCTATTTTGGGGCCGAGAGCAGGGATTCCCACTTTGTCTACTTCAAGATTGCAGAGATGGGGACTGACTTTGGCGGCTTATACATATGAAATTAAATTCCGAAGAACTCAAGATCATGGAAACGCAGACCTTCTCTCACGGTTGCCAGTAGAGAGTGACGAAACACCGGTTTTGAATCAAACGTTCATATTATCATACGTGGAAGATTTGCCGGTTACAGCAGCAGAAATAGGTGTGGAAACTAAAAAAGATGAAGTATTGTCAGTGGTGAAGCGCTATACGCAGCAAGGCTGGCCTGAAAGAGTTGGGGAATACCTCAGACCCTACTTTCAAAGAAAGTTGGAGTTAACTATGGACGGGGAATGCTTATTGTGGGGAATGCGAGTGATCATCCCGTCTTCTCTTAGGAAAAATATGTTGAGTTGTCTACACGAGACCCATTCGGGGATGGGCAAAATGAAGGCGGTTGCTAGGTCGCATTTTTGGTGGCCGAATCTTGACAACCAGATTGAATGCATAGTAAATGGGTGTAAAAATTGCCAGCAAACTCAGACAGGCCCAAGTAAAGTAAACTGGAGACCGTGGGTGTGGGCAACCAGGCCCTGGCAACGGATCCATATGGATTTTGCATTTAAAGATGGAGTGAATTTGTTAATTGTGGTGGATAGCCACTCAAAATGGGTCGAGGCGATCCCGATGAGAGAGATAACCGCAAGAAAGACGATTGAGCAGTTAAGAAGATTGTTTTCAGCGTATGGGTTACCAGAGGAAGTGGTGTCGGATAATGGCCCACAGTTTACAGGGGTAGAGATGAAGAGTTTTTTCGAGAGAAATGGAGTCAGACAAACTCTGATTCCAGCATACCATCCACAGAGTAATGGTTTAGCGGAAAGAGCGGTTCAATTGATAAAGATGGCCTTGGAAAAAAATAAAAGGAAGTTTGAAGATACCATTCAAGATACACTGTCAAGAATTCTCCTCACGTATCGATGCACGCCGCATACACCAGAGCCTGGACAATAGGGTGAGGGAACGATAGGCCAGGCAGATGAGGTATGATCGAGGAAGAGGCCAAGAGGAGTTCGAGGTGGACGATAAGGTGTGGTGTAAGAATTTTAGAGGTGTCGGATGGATTCCAGGAAGAATAGTGGGCAGAAAGGGGAGCAGAGTCTATACAGTTTTGATAAATGGACAGATGAAGACCTACCACCGAGATCAGATAAGGAGAAGATGGACTAGTGGTGAAGAGGGAGATGAGGCCAGAGAGAAAAGAGAGGAGGAAGATGACCCAATATGGATGGCTCCTGAGAGTATGAACAGCCGGAGGGACAGAGAATCGTTTTCGTCGGAAACAGCTGGATTGCCGCAGGGTCCAGTGTCCGGGGACCAAGGTGTGGAGATTGGAAGCAGCCCAAGGGAATCCGCGTGTTCCTCAGACAAAGAAGCCCGGACGGAGGAGAGGCCACTGCCAAGAAGAAACCCTCCAAGGGATCGGAGACCTCCTGTGCGATATCAAGGCTTGTAGGAGGAAGATGGTGTGATGTATTGGCGAATTAATTTAATATTTGTTTTTATTTATTTGTTGTCACAGAGTTGATGATGATAATTGTGTATATATGCATATATATAGTGTTTGTGTTTTTAGCAGTTGACTATTTTTCTAGTATGGAATTGTTTTAACTTTGTTTGTTTCTTGGCATTAAAGATATATTCTATTTTCAAGTCTTATCTGTGGAAACATTGCAACATATATTTCTATTTTTATCTCACTTTTACTCTTAGATATATATTTCACACGCTAATATTGATATATATTTCTTCAAAACTTTCCAGAAGAAACAAATTTTTATTTCATTACAATTTCACTCCGCTAAAACATCATTTACTATCTATCTTTGCTCTATACCAAATATGTGTGTGAACTTCTATATAATGTATGTGTGTGGGTCTGAAACTGTTCCAACTACATCAATGGTTTACTTTGTAACCAATATGATTGGTCTCAAATGCAAATATTCAAAGGGCAAAGAGAAGTCCCAAAGAGGAAAATTTCTCCATTATATCGAGTCTTTTACTGGATTTCCCACCTGGATGCCCCATTCCATTGTTGTGTGATCCAGATTACAATAAAAACATCCCATGGACATACAATATATTGAGCAACAGGAAATCCAATCTTTGTAAAATAAAAATGTCTTGAACTAAACTAACCCGACCTCAATGAGAGATGTCGGTGGACGAGTGGTTAAAACTCTCGATTCCCGACAGCCATGGACCGGGATCAAACTCAGCGTTGGATCCTTTGTTTTAATATAACCTTCACATATTATTCATTTTGAAAATAGAGCAATCCATAAATAGATCATTAAATAAAAAGGCATATATTGGATCAAAATATCATTTATTTTACTAATATTTCAGTTGGCTGAACGCCAACCTTTATCAAGGTATTATAACATATTAATGTGTGTCAACAACAAACTCAGCGCCACACATTGTTGACACACATTAATATGTTATAATACCTTGATAAAGGTTGGCGTTCAGCCAACTGAAATATTGGTCAAATAAATGATATTTTGATACAATATATGCCTTTTTAATTAAAAATATTATTCATTGTTGCAAATATCACTAGGCGGCACCTAGTAAAATTATTTTGAAACAAGGAACAGTGACAGATCAAATCCAGGACGCCCAGGGGAGTTATTAAAGTTTATCAGAAGGTCTCTGATAGGAGGGAGGAGTATCTGCTGCCGTAAATATCACAGCACAAGATTTGTGACCCCACTTCACCAGAAGACTGATTTCAAAGTTCTTTGAACTCGTAAACTACTTTAACCCAATCAGCAGTTGTTAAAGCAAAGTTAACACATTTCCTATTTCTGGTCTTGTCACAATATTGCCAACCAGATCTCTCTAACGTTGACGCCAATTTTTTCTTCTACTTCTTGAATGTTTCTTATTTACTTTTGATACACGTTTGTCTACATTCCTATTTGACGCATATTCTCTAGTCACTTTGTGTTGTATACTATTGCCACAATTTCGTGATTATCTTCATTTTAGCTTCGACTTATATTTGTGTGAGATATAATCACTAATTTAGAATATTAAATAGTAACTCTTTTTACAATGCACTAGCGCGCCATCTGTTATCAAAGTACAAAACTATTCTAGACGCGTAATATTATTTTTAAAATAAAACAATTTCTACTGCCCTTACTGCAATGGAAAAATTAAACTGGCGAAACCGCTGGGAGGGTTCACCACTGATGAGCCAGGCCCTCCCTTTAATTTTTCCATTGCAGTAAGGGCAGTAGAAATTGTTTTATTTTAAAAAGAATATTACGCGTCTAGAATAGTTTTGTACTTTAGTAACTCTTTTTATCTGAACATAAACAAAAAGCATCTTTTGTCAAAATATACATTCAAGGACATCATATAGCGTCCAAAGGGGGGTCGGTGGAAGGATGGTCTAAACCGTTGGTTTTCGACCGCTACGACCCGGGTTCGATTCCCTCAGTGGGCACTTTTTTTCTGATTTAAAAAATGCTCCAATGACCCCCGATTCTTGCAAAATTCCAACCCCACCAGAGAGTGAAAGTAACCAAACGGAGCTCTGGCACATTTGTAAGTGCAAAGTCGAACTGCTTTTCATATGTGTAGACATGTGGTGCATTTACAGTAAAAGCAGTCGCCTTCTTCTACCCACCATGATTATCATGGCCTGTACCACGTGTACAGGGGATAAGCAATATATATATATATATATATATATATTAATTAAAAAGGCATATATCGGATAAAAATATTTATTTTACCAATCCAATATATGCCTTTTTAATTAAAGATTTATCTATGGATTGCTCTATTTTCAAAAAATATATATATAGTGTCCATGTTTGTGATCTAGCGGATCGGAGCCAGGGAGTTTGTCATTACACCAGGTGTCAACATCAAGTGGTGATCCTTGAAGTTAGAGGATCCCAACGTGGAGTGGTTTTTAAAGAAATAATATTTCCAGATAAAGTTCCATTTACATATTTATCGAATTAATACAAAGCAATAACGCGCCATATATATATATAACAAATGAAAACATTACGACGCGAATGTTTCTTTTCACAAATAAATCAAACTTTATATTAATTTAGGCCTAACTGACCTTGTCCTTATTGTTTGCGGAAGAGCATTGCTCGATGTAAATATTTAAACGTAATACTACTGTCCTAAAATCTTATGTCCATAGTTTGCTTAAATACTATTTCTAAGATTCCACCCTTCAGTATAATATATAAAAGCAGAATGAACCAATACAGTATTAGAGCTCTAAAGAAGCAGTCTGGTAGATTAAATTGGCGAAACCGCTGGGATGGTTTACCACTGATGAACTAAGCCCTCCCAATATTTTTTAATCGCAGTAAGGACAGTAGAAATTAGTTTTATTTGGGAAAGAAAAATTCACGTATTAATGTTTTCATTTGTTATATTTACCGAATGATAACAGAGAAGTATTCTCTGACGCTGAGCGTTGTATGGTTAAGAGATCTCTTTGCAATCATTGATAATATTGATACGTGCTGTAAATATTTCATAATTATTATTTTCATCTTTAACTTTTCATAGAATATTATTTCAATAATCATCATCACTTGGCATTGTTTACATAAGTTTTTTTGTAAAATGGCTGAAGTGAGTTAAAAATAAAAAGCTAACAAGACATACATTTTTGATTATTTCTTTCTTTTACATTAAACAACAGCGACAAAAGAAAAACTACATACATCCGCAACATATTTGGCGCAGTCGACAAGGATACGAAAGAAAATTAAAAAGGTAAATTTTTAATCAAAAGATCATATATTTCAAATTTAAATAACTCATTTAGAGACATCTTTATTGTTATAATGGCAAATTTACATAGATTTGAAAAATATTCTGGCAGTAAGAATAACATAAAGATTGAAAGTTGGATTAAGTGGTATGAAGTAGAAAATTTAAAGGCAAATGATGAAGAAAAAATACACAATCTTATCTACTATTTAGCAGATGAAGCCTTAGAATTTTTTGCTGATGAAATTCTTACAAATGCACATATAAAGAAATGGGAAACTGTAAAAGATAAACTCATTGCCAGATTTAAGCCTTGCATATATAGTCCCATTGTATTAGCATCTAGCAGAAAGCTCCTTGCAAGTGAAACAGTGGAGACTTATTTTAAAGAAAAAATGGACTTACTGAATCAAACATCCTTGAAAAAGGAAGAGAAAATACAACTACTAACAGATGGGCTACCTTTGAATTGGAGGGATGTGTTTGCAGCAGCACAACCTGCAGATCCAACCAAATGGATACAAGTTGCACTTTCTGTTGAGCATAACAGGCAACAAAGTAAACTAAGAAATTTGTTTAAACCCAAAGTATGCACTCTATCTCAACAGGAAAGATCAGCTTCAAATTGCCCATTTTTTTGCCCAATTTGCATAAAGAAAAGAATTAAAGTGAAACATTGGTTGAATGAATGTCCTGATTATGACCCAAATTATAAAACAGAGAGATCATCTAAAAATACACAACCAAAGCAATTCATTACAACAGTCACAGAATCAACCACAAGTAATGAAACAAACAAAGTAACTTGCTTATCAACTCATAATCCTCCTGATAAATTGATAGACTTTAAACTTTGTGTCAACAAACATCCTTTACAAGCCTTCATGGACACAGGTGCTACCATATCTTTAATAAATCAAAATTTAATGAAAAGTTTGAATTTACATCCTTTAATAGATTCTCCCATGCAAATTCAACAAGCTAACTCATTAACCAACACTTTGGGATATGTTCATGTAGACTTGCAAATTCATAATAAAACTAGAAAGGTCAAACTTCATGTAATACCTAATTTAAAATTCCAGCTACTCATTGGCTTGGATATTGCAGAAGACTTTGAACTTATTGTTGACACTAAAGATAAAACAGTCTACACTAAGCAATCAGCAGAAATGGCACTTGTTTGCACAACCTGTAATCAGTTGCAACAACAACAACAAAACCAGATCCAACAGCAACAACAACAGAACCAGATTCAACAACAACAACAACAGCAGCAGCAACAACAGAACCAGCTCCAACAACAGCAACAAAACCAGATCCAGCAACAACAGCAGCATCAGCTCCAGCAACAACACCAGATGCAACAGCAGCAGAGACAACAACATCAAAGACAGGCAGATCTCAGCTTCATTGAAGACCCTCAAGATCATCAAAACACAGTGATGGTCAAGAAGAGAGGACTACTCAGGGCTGTGGTGCCTGCTTCTTTTAAATAACATGTTCTGAAGGAATATCATGATAACATGAGTCACCCATCCATGAACAAAACAGTCAAATTAATAGTTCCTTTATTTTGGTGGTCAGACATGGTACAGGAAATTAAATCTTATGTGAGATCATGCAAGACATGTCAACTGACTAAATCATCTAACCAACCAACTCTAGGACAACTAATAATTCCAGACACAGAACTACAACCAGCTCAAGTAATAAGTGCAGATACAATAGTTATGGGAACAGCAGCTGAAAAGACAAAGCACAAGTACATCCAAGTGTTCATTGATCATCTTACAAGATATGTTTGGGCATTTCCCACTATCAAAAACACAGCTCAAGCAACGCTACAATGTTTCAACAGAATCCTTCAAGTCTCGCTACCCATAAAACATATTATCACTGACAATGGAAAGAACTTTAATTCCAAGGAATTCAAAAGGTGTTTGAAAGTTCATAACATCAAACAAACTTTCACCACACCATACCACCCCCAGAGTAATGGAATGTGCGAAAAGGTTAACGGAACAATCATGACCAAATTAAGAACGGCCTTGCTTGATAAACCGAAGGTGAAATGGAGCACACTTTTGCCCAAGGTCATTACTGACTACAACAATACCCCTCATGACGTAACAGGTTTTCCGCCATCTTTTCTACTTTTTGGTTACAATGTGCAGCCACAATTTGCTGATAACCCCTCAACCTCGGTAGAAGATGCTAGAAAACTGGCTATAAAAAGAACTCAACATCATCGTGAGATTTCCAAAAGGAGACATGATTCAAGACATCCCGACATTGAATTTAAAGTTGGAGATCTCGTTCTTAAAAGAATTCCCTACAATGATCCGAAGTTAATTAAAACAGCTCCCAAATACGAAGGACCATTCCAAGTTTTGAGAAGATTGTCTAAAGTGACTTACGAACTCTCTACAACGGATCAAGACAACCCACCAAGAAATCCCACAGGAGATCCTATAAAGGCTCACATCTCTCAATTAAAGTCATTTATTCTCCGTGAATAAATGCATCAAAGCGGGGGTAAATGATACGTGCTGTAAATATTTCATAATTATTATTTTCATCTTTAACTTTCATAGAATATTATTTCAATAATCATCATCACTTGGCATTGTTTACATAAGTTTTTCTGTAAAATGGCTGAAGTGAGTTAAAAATAAAAAGCTAACAAGACATACATTTTTGATTATTTCTTTCTTTTACATTAAACAACAGCGACAAAAGAAAAACTACATACATCCGCAACAATATGTTTATAAATTGTTTAATACCTTAGTTGGAGAATGTTCCAAGAGTTCTATCGGCCAAACATAGGAAACCGTTAGTTTTATCTATAGGTGAAACAATCAGGCTTCCAGGGAAAAGTTTCTTTTCAAAATCTTCAATCTCCAGCTTTCGCGGGTACGAAGTTCCATCTACAGTAGACAACACGGTACAATATTGTAACAAAGTATTTATTGAGAAAAAGGCATCTTCTTATCGTGCAACTGAAAGTTGCTGATGGCTTGCGCCGTCTATCGGAATAAATATCAACTATCAACTAAGCCATCAACAACTTTCAGTTGCACGATAAGGAGATGCCTTTTTCTCAATTTATGCACCTTATCCCAGTACAATATCACATTTGTACTATTTTTTCACAAAGTATTTATTATTTTATTAGCAGAGTATAATTTTTTATGTTTATATTTTGATATACTCTGTACACTTCCCTCTTTTGCTTATCTTTTGTTTATCACTCATAGTTTGTTCTTGCCTGAAAGAAATTGCTGTCTGCATATTGCCACGTGGAAAATTAGGGAAGACCAACCATCCCGAAGTTGGTCTTCGCTAATTTTCCACATGGGGCAATATGCATCAACTGTGACATGTTTATGTAACAATTTATGTAACAATTATATCATTGTATTAATTGTAAATGAAGGACCTTGGTGCCCGAAAGCTATAGATTAAAAATTTTGAAAAGAAACTTTACCTTTGAATTTGAAAAAATAGTACAAATGTGAAATTTTACTGGGATAAGGTAAATAAATTTTAAAAAAAGGCATCTCCTTATCGTGCAACTGTAAGTTGCTGATGGCTTGCGCCATCTATCGGAATATCAACTATTCGTTGATTATTCAAGAAGGAATTATTTCAAATTCTTTATTAATCAAGAATGGATATTTGGCAAATTATGGTATATAATAAAATATCAACGAATAGGCAATATTTATTCCGATAGATGGGGCAAGCCATCAGCAACTTTCAGTTGTACGATAAGGAGATGTCTTTTTCTTAATTTTCTCTGGAAGTCTGATATTTTCACCTTAATATGAATACAAGGATTCAAAGGAAAAACAGGGTAACGTGGTAAGATTCTTTAATAGAACACGACGAGCTTTCAGGCAGCAACTGCCCTTCTTCAGGTCTTATACCTGAAGGTCGTATAAGACCTGAAGAAGGGCAGTTGCTGCCTGAAAGCTCGTCGTGTTCTATTAAAGAATCTTACCACGTTACCCTGTTTTTCCTTTGAATCTTACAGCGTGGCGATATGATGTATGAATACAAGGAATTATTTCATTGAATATTTCTATCTCTTTATATGGAGTACATGGAGCTTGGTATCTCACCGTGGAGGGTTTGTATTGAGATATGAGACTTAGTGAGAAGGACAATATTTATTTCAATAAATACATTTAAATAATATAAAATGGAATGTCAACATAGGAACAATAAGGCACACACAGGTAAAGTGATATAAAAAGTAGGGTTAAAAGCATTCCACAAATTTTGGCAAGTCTTGCTTGGCAGGTGACAGGGGTCCCGGATGCCAGCTCCGGGCCGCAGCAATTGTACAAAACTCTGACTGAAGCGCACTTAGGTATGGCCAAATAGATTCAGAAAAACGTGTATAAAAAGGTATAAAAGTTCTGTAATACCTCAAGTATTATTACATATGTTCCATATAAATAAGGTATCAGAGAAACTTTGAAGAGGTGTAAGAGAGACTTGGGCGTCGCTGAGATATTCAGGACATGAACTTCCACTTCTTCTTCTTGGCTGAGGCGGTGTTGATCTGGAACTGCCAGTGGTCCAATTCCTTGATGTACCTGGGCACATCTGGTGGCGTCACCTCCTTGGAGATTTCAACCTGGTGGATTGGGTCAACAGCTTATACCAAATGTTCCCTTCAGCGTACTGTGTAGGATTATATCAGATATTACTAATTTACATATCTATCTCTATAAAAAAGGCATCTCCTTATCGTGCAACTGAAAGTTGCTGATGGCTTGCGCCATCTATCGGAATAAATATCAACTATTCTCGTTGATTTTTGATTATTCCAGAATTGGCCAAATACCCATTCTTGATTAATCAAGAAAAGCTAACCACGGACGCGTTTCGGGCTGTTGGCCCTCATGGCCCTTGATTAATCAAGAAAGGGTATTTGGCCAATTCTGGAATAATTTAAAATCAACGAAAATAGTTGATATTTATTCCGATAGATGGCGCAAGCCATCAGCAACTTTCAGTTTCACGATAAGGAGATGCCTTTTTAATAATTTATGCACCTTATCCCAGTACAATATCACATTTGTACTATTTTTCACATATCTATCTCTCTTTAGGACTATAAGACCATGGTTCAAATGGCCAATCAGTCGAAGAAATTACGTCCACATCACTTCAGGCGGAATGTGACAACGAACCAAACGACCCTCAGTCAGATTCGTCTGATGTAAATAATTTCTAATTTTCAATATTTTGTTTATATTATTTTTATCGCCGTATGAATATATTTATATATTAATAGTAAAAATTTTTGAAAATAGAGAAAAGTAAAAAATTAAGAAATACAGATTTTGAATTTAACTTTGAGTCAGAACAGCAAGCTAATTCTTTATCGAATAATACTGTTAAGAGAATTTCAAAAATTATATAATTTGTTATTTAGTTTAAACATGTGAGGTTTGTTTTATATATATGTAATAAATAAGTAGTTAGCATATAGTAATATAAAGGGAGGAAAAAGTAACATCAGCAAAACATCGGCGGTGAAGCGTCATAGGCTGGGTAAAAAAAAAAGAATAAGCGAAGAGAAAGTTTTATAGAAAAGAGAAAAGACAGAACCATGATAATAATTTTCCAAATATTAAAATTAAGCTAATTAGAGAAAGATATTTTTTCTCTATTTTCTCTCTATATACTCTATATATACACTAGAAGTCAATATATAAAACCTTTTCCACTGTCATTGTCTATCTCCCTCCCACAGTGTTTGGGGAATGTACGGATTTGTGATCAAGAAGGGGCTGCGGGTTTCGACAAGGTAAGGCCACGCGTTTTTTTCTTTTTATAAAGGGAAGTCCTACATCAGCTGGACATAGATTGAAGTGAATCGATAAATAAAATGCTGCTGATGAAGAACTTTCCCGAAAGCTTACTGAATTCCTTTTAATTAAATACGTTGTGGCGTTACCGTCCGCTCTTTTGTTATACATACAGTTAAACCTGTCTATAGCGCTCCCTTTCTATAGCACCCCCTCTCTATAGCGCTCGATTTTAAACATTAAAATGTAAATAGTTTACATTAAAAGTGACCTGTCTATAGCGCCCCCTCTCTATAGCACCTTCCTCTCTATAACGCCCAATTTTAAACATTAAAATGTAAAATTTTACATCTAAGTGATCTGTCTATAGCACCCCCTCTCTATAGCACCTTAATTTGGTGAGTCCCAAGAGGGGGCGCTATAGACAGATTTAACTGTATCTACAGATGGCTCACTCGCTGATACGTCTAAAGATTCAATACGGCCCGATATAGACGTACCTCACCACTGTACGCCAGCTTCTGCAGTGACAGCACCTGGAGGCTTTCAGAATGGAAGGCGAGGAGAATACTTTGAGGTAAATTATTCGGAGATCTCACCATTTTCGATGATGGCTTAAACACTTTTATTGAAAATTGACTGGAAAGATGGTGTTGGTTGATTGGATC
>CP092867.1:93796874-93838035 GCA_030710605.1 Cordylochernes scorpioides
CAAAACTTGAATTTTTATTTGTTTAAAACCATGTTGTTCCTGAAGCATACTTAGAGGGTCAGAATTTTATTTGCATAAAATAACTTTCAACAGCTTAAAATAGCACACTGGTTGTAGCCTGAAGAAGACAACACTCTTTTTTTTGCTTATCCCTAGTACACGTGGTACAGACCATGATAATCATGGTGGGTAGAAGTAGGCGACTGCTTTTACTCTAAGTGCACCACATGTCTACGCATGTGAAAAGCAGTTCGGCTTTACATTTACAAATGTGCCAGAGCCCCGTTTGGTTACTTGCACTCGCTGGTGGGGTTGGACTTTTGCAAGACAACACTTACTTTTTAACAGCTTCATCATTAAGGAATCTCAGTTGTTTCTGGAAAGCTTGTTTTTGGAGGTTGTTCTGGAACAACAATAGGAACATTATAGGAATAGTTTGAGTCAAAAGGCGATTCATTAATTAAGATTATATAAAAGGGCGTACCTGTATCTGTAAAGAAAAAAAAAATAATAATAAATTGATAAAGAGGGAGCAATTTCTCGAAATATTTTAAGAAAAAAAATGTTTTTATTTTTTTATTTTTTCTTTACAGATCCAGGTACGCCCTTTTATATAATTATAGGAATAGTTTGATTGGGTCTAGTATTGAACATTAATTACTTGTAGGTTGACTTGAGGTGACAACTCAACTAAATCAGTACTATGTGGGTGATAAGGCACAATTTGGATTATAGATTATAAACACAAGGTAATAAGGCCAAATCCAAGTAAATAAATAGTGTGACGTTTCGGTTACAGCTTTGTTACCATCTTCATTCAGTACTTTTGTCTGAAGATGGTAACAACGCTGTAACCAAAACATCACACACTATTTATTTGGATTTGGTCTTATTACCTTGTGTTTAGTACTATGTGAGATCATATTTTAAGTTTTTTTGATCCAGAGGTTGGTTCTCAAACCACTGATATGTCAGAGGATTGCCGGTTTTGACAATAACCTTTTATCCTTTTGTTATTGTCCATTGTTTGTGTATCCCATGGTCTTCACCGGAGAGCTACAAATCATGTCAATGGAGGATGTTGAGGCAACATAATATTGGAGGGGCATCTCCTGATTCTCCAGCAAGTTGGCCACAACTGATGAGGGCCAACAGCCCAAACCTGGTTGGCTTTTCTTGGTATTTCAATAAAAGGTAATGGCAACCTTCTGAAGAGAAAAATTCAAGTCCATTGACATTTATTCTGATAGAAAGCGGTTGCAACATTCAGTTGCACAATCAAAAGTGCCCTTTCATTTATATTACATCACCCTGATTATTGTCTACTCTTTAAACATTTGATACAGCAAGCTATCAAAATATCATGAAGAATGTACTGCTCTAACCTGCCCATATTTAAGAGCTGATGCTTTAGGGCAGCTATTTTATGAGTTTGGATCGCACCAAAGCCTTTCCAAGGCTGGAAATGTCAAAATAATAATGTTCTGGTGTAGGATGAGGGAATCCTGGCAAAGATATTTTAGATGGTGTTTCTGGGAAGGTACTGTTGGGGATTCCAGGTTTGAGTGGTCACCTCTGTAGTGTCAACTTCTTTTGTTGAGAATTCCAATAATTGATCAGAGCAGGCCTGTCAGGATACATGAAGGAGGATGCTAAGGAGGTAGAGGAGGAAGCTATGTCAAAATAGTTTCAAGAAAACCATAAGTATTTTACAAAAGCAGAAAGATCATTGAAGACACTGGAGTTAATCGACACTCTGAGAGGAGTAAAATGGGCAAACATGAAGGAACTTGTGGGTGGTGACAAGAGTTACAGAAACAAATAAATACTGATAACAACCACTATGCATTGAATGGTGTTAGATGATTTACATTTTAAAAATTTTGGGCCCAATTGGCTCTGAAAGTTTTAATTGTCCACCAAAAATACCTTATCTACCAATTTGTCATGAACTGTTGGAACCTGAGTTTTCCCCTAATTAAAAAAAAAGCCATAACCAGTACTGAAATGAGCACCGCTCCTCTACCCACATAGTTGAAACCAAAGTAAAATCAGTATTTATTGCCTGCTTTGACTTGAAGGGTTTATAGAGAGTCCATGCCTACTGCTGTGTACAAGAGTATTCTATGTGAAGTGCAGTCAAGGTTTCTATGACCCAACCTGGATCTTCCAACATGACAACCCATAGAGGAGCCACTCATTATGAAGTAAGGAGTTTCTGGAAAGGAATATTATGTCAATGCAGTCTTACCCTCCCTAAAGTCAAGACCTGACCCCATCACACTTCCCTCTGATTGTAAGAAAACATCTTATTATGCAAGAGTTGAGTAAGTGAAAGCGGCTTCAATGCAGTACTTGAAAATTCCTGTTGCAGACTTCCAAAGAGTGTGTATACCGTGTGGTAGAAGTATTGGCAATGATGTCTCACATATTTTTAAGGATCTACTCTATTGATATCTGTAATAGAGAACTTTGTCATACCTCCAGTACCGTCAATGTAAGATCTAGCCATACCACCACACTGTCACCACCTGGGGACCCCCATCAATCCTGGCTTACAAGCAGACACTGGAAAAGAGCCAAAGTAATTCCTATTATAAAACCAGGTAAAGCCACTAATGAGATCCTTCCAACTATGGGACCCACCCACTTTCCATGCATGCTAGAAAGATGATGTCTTGTGCTTGTAAAAGCAGATATGTGAAAAATTGTATTTTTTTTAATGCTTTGAAAAAAAAAAATTTCCAAAATTCATAAAAAGGTGGAAGTTTTATTACAACTTTTGAACATTCCTGTCACATCTATCAGGGCCACCCAGAAATATTTGACAGTGCGGCCAAAACCAAATGTGGACACTCTACTGACATATAGGAACAAATATTAACTTCATGCACAATATATCAGCTGCTTCTACAGACATCAAAAATCCTCAGCAAATATATAGAAACATCCACATTCATTGGGCCCTGAGCCAGGTTGGAATGGCAAGAAAATAAAAAGGCAGATTTTCTTGCCCACTCTTCAATAAAAAATGCTCAGAAAAATGGAAAATTTTCTTGGGATTAAAAAAAATAGCTCCACACTCACTTAGCCTCAATTTGAATCTTACAGTTTTACCTACAAATTCTGATCTCACCACATAATCTTCACTAGCCATTGATGCAAACCTCTCCAAAACATCACCATTTCTACTCCCAAGCCTACCTCTGGAAGCACGGGAAACAAACACATCACTGCAAATATATCTACACAGATGGTGAGTCTTCTGGAAAGTAGTGGTTTAGGCGGTGGAATTTTCAATAGTAAAAATGACACTTAAAATAAAAATTAGCAAACAGGAAAACTTGTTTTGAGAGCACAACTTGCTGCCATAATGACTGCCATTAAACAGCAGGATAAAAATTATTTCTTGGATACATTCTTTTCATGCTGTAAAATAACTGTTTCACTAACTAGGACACATATAAATCTTTGGCAACTCTAGAAAACAGATGCATCCACTTGCAATGGGCCCCGAACCAGGTTGGAATGGCAGGAAATGAAAAAGCAGATCATCTTGCCCACACTCAGTAGCTTCAATAAAAAATGCCCAGAGTAATCTTCTTTCTCATCTCCACTCATATCATCATATTAATGTGCCCAGCTTGTAGATGGTGTCTGCTGGGGATGTGTAGAGCTCATCAATGGATGAGCCAATACAGTCAATGATGTGTTGTCCAGAATAATAAATGACAGAAATGATGCCAAGGACATCCACTGAGTGGAAGTCCTCAATGAACAACGGTCCAACAACCATCAGACTTGACCCTGGTTTCCATATTAAGCCATTTCAGCAATAAGCCATCGGTGCATATAACAGGAACTCTCCACATCAGCCCAGTTGGCTTCCAGTCCAGTCAAACTTTGACTAACCCATCAAAACATTTGGTCACAATATATGCACAGATTTTGCACAAAGAATATTAAATGGGAGAAGTGCGATGAGAAGAAAATTTAGTAAATAAATAATAAGGTTAAAATTGTATTTATTTTTAAAAAATCATTATCTTTAAAGAAATCATAAGGCACAATTTGGATTATAGATTATAAACACAAGGTAATAAGACCAAATCCAAATAAATAGTGTGTGACGTTTCAGTAACAGCGTTGTTACCAAAACACACACTATTTATTTATTTGGATTTAGTCTTATTACCTTGTGTCTTCAAAGAAATTTTCATGGCTGACCTCGCTTACCAAGCAGATCAATCTACAAAAGGCAGCATGTCTTTACTCTCCTCTATGTTTTCTCAAATAGCAGAATGATACTCTCTAAGATGCCTCATTGTCACGCAGGTGGCTGCTTAAGTATGGCCTAAATGATCCAGAAGGGAACAAAAATCTCAATAAAAAATGCCTGTGCGATACATCGGCGGCGACAATTGCAACTCATTGTGACAGTTTTAAGCATGGTATGCATACACCAACTACAGCCACTGTTTCCTGCAGGCCAAAGTATTGTAATTTTAGTAATAAATTTGTATATAGGCAAGAATTATCTCATCTTTTTGAATTTGATTTTAAAATCGGTCAAATTATTGTTGGTGAATTAATGTTATTTGATAGGCTGCAAACATGGTCGAATCATCACAAGTGTCAAAATATTATGCATCAATATTAAACTGTAATTTGAATTTAACCAAATTACAAAATTTTGATCCAATATGTCCTTTTTATATGATTAATGATTCAAAATTAAAGTGAAGAGGACATCATCATGAATTTCAAAATTGATGTGATTTTTTTTTTATTAACCCTAGTACGCATGGTACAGGCCCCATGATAATCTTGGTGGGTAAAAGTTGGTGACTGCTTTTACCGTAAGTGCACCAAATGTCTACAGTTTCACTCAACTTTTGCAATTAGAAATGTGCCAGAGTCCTGTTTGACTATTTGCATTCAATGGATTGGACCTTTGCAAGAATCAGGGGCCATTGGAGCATTTTTTTAATTAGAAAAAAAATTGCCCAATACAGGATTCAATCCTGAAACGGAGAGTTTATATCACTAGTCCACCAACTCCCTAATGTGATTTAATAGGAAACAAAGTTGAAATGAGCAAGTTTCCACCAAATATTCTACCTCTTCACTCAATATATGATTATTGTCCCCTACTACTTTTATCTTGACTCATATAGTTCAATGGCGGTAGCTGAAATATTTCTCTTTTTCAATTATATCATTTTCAATGATAAGAACAATTTGTATTATAGATTATAATACAAGAAAATAAGACCTAATTCAAATAATTTATTAGTGTGTGACGTTTCGGCAACAGCATTGTCACCATCATCAGACAAAAGAATAAAAAAAAATGTTTCTTGTATTAAAACTTTTCATTATAATTAATTATTGCTCATGACTCCAATCTTTCTGCACATTTACAATGCCTTTCATCAGCCTTGCCACTTCTTTGGCAGATTCAGCTGAACAATCCATACATTGCTGTGATAAATTTATTAACCCTTAATTACTGGCGTTCGGCTTGAAAGGCCGCGTGAAAATTAAAAATGTCTGCAAAAATTTCAAAATGCATCATTTTTCATCAAATTTTTAGGTAGCTTAATAAAATGCATTTATTTGAAGGACTTTACATTTAGGACAAATCTATTTTGTATATCCCGAGTTATTAAATCAAACGGCCTTTAAAGCTGAGCGCCAGTAATTACGTCACTGGGAATTTTAGCGCCCCTATTATTGGCCGTTTCACTTTTGGTTTTATATACAGTAAAACCCCGCTATAACGAACCCTGGATATAACGAACCTTCCCTTATAACGAACCCACGCCGATTCCCAATTCCATTCCATTGAAAATACCATCGTTATAACGAACTTTGCGATTTTTAGAATAACGAACTACCCCTATAACGAACCTATTTCGGGTCCCAAAATGATAAAATCTATTAAAAATACTATGCTTATAACGAACTTAGAATTGTAATTTAAAAAAAAAATTAAAAAACAAAATTTTGAGCATGTTTAAAGCTCGCGGATCGCGATTTCAAAACAATAAATTTAGCGGCATTGTTTGTTTGATTTTTGCACTTTATTTTTGCTGTATGTTGTATAAATTTTTACACATTATACTTTTTATTAATTAGAATATCTTTGCATCCATTAAATTTGAAATATAAAAAATGCAAATGGCTTCCAAAATGAAGAAAACAAAGGCATTTTAAAAACAAAAGCATTATTTCTTAAAAAAAAAAAAAGGCCATTTTCAGAACTTTTCAAAGTGAAACAACATAGGCAAAATGTTAAGAACATATTAAAATAAGAGAATATAACTTTTCTATTATAAAAGATAAAATATAAAGTTATTAACCCTTAACTGGACGGGTGATTTTTTCTTACGTAACTGGACGGGGTGGGTAGATTCAACCCACTTATGTACCTTTACGAAATAAGCGCTAAATAATGAATTAAATCAATATTTGAAAGATTATTTAATGATTACAAATGTTAATATACAGATTTTGACTTCTAAAAATTCTAAATATAATCTATTTACAGTTTTCACAAATAATTAAGAAATGTTTTTTACAGACGCTTAATTGACATACAGAGCATAAGGTTTTCACTTTTCCCGCATTTTTTGATGGACATTTGTAGCACCTTTTTGGAGTATCAGATTCTTGTGGCATCGTAGATCCTCTTGATGTACTTGAACCATCATTATTTTTTGAATTTTTTTATTGTCGTCTGTAATTCCAGCGGGAGGGAATTTAGATTACGTGTGGCCAGGTGTTCATCAATCAAGGATCTCCCAAGATCAACAATAAAGGTACTTCTTTCTTTTTGATCCTTTTTATCAATCTGATAGTTGAAGATGATGTAAGAATTCAGAGCTGTGATATCTAAAAGGGCATAAAAAAGTGCCAAAGGCCATCTTCTGGATCGACAAGAGGTAGAAAAATTAGAGACCATTTGGTCAATGGTATCTACACTTCCTTTTGTTAGATTATAATCCATTATAATGTCAGGTTTTCCTGTTGTTTTATCACATTTATTGTCATGATGCATCGAAGATATAAGGATTACTGATTTTCTTTTTTTGGGAACATAGGAGACTAAAGTTTTTGTTCCAGAGAAACCAAAAATAGATGTTCCTGATTCTCTTTTAGGATGCGGTTGGAATTGTGGTGGAATCTGAGGTTTGTTCTTTCTCATCGTTCCTAAATATGTAAGGCCATGTTCTTTCAACTTATCAACTAATTCTATTGAAGTAAACCAGTTGTCTGCTGTAATATTTCTATTACTCTTCCAAAGTGGTCGACTAATATCTAAAACTATTTGTGTTGGCAGGGATAGTTCTTTTGACTTTGGAGTTTTAGATTTTCCTGTATATACCATTGCATTATACATATAATGTGTTCTTGAGTCTGCTAGTATCACTATTTTTATATCATATTTATTAGGTTTTGAGGGTATATAAATTTTGAATGGACATTTTCCCCGAAACCCTACAAGCATTTCGTCAACAGTAAGGTATTCAGCAGGTGTATAACAACTTTGAAAATTTTCAATAATGGTTTGGAAAATATCTCTTATGGGTGAGAGTCTATCTACTTTGCATCTTGTCTTGAAATTATCAAATCTAATACAAAGTAATAGAAAAAGGAAACGCTTCACACTCATTACAGAGCGAAAAATGTCACGGCCTGTTCCATCAGAGGCAAACAAAGATTCTACATTTTCATGACCTGATTTGTAAACTCCAGCTAGATACAACAAACCTAAGAATGCTCTTATTTCTATTTCACTTGTAAAATTTGAGTAAGTACTTTTGTTCAAATCTGAAATTCTTTGGCGAAATTCTTCAATTTTTGCATTTGTAAATTCAGATATTTGTTTTATAATTGCGGCAGTAAAAAATAAGTTGAATATATCAATGCTACAATTTGGCTTCGGTTTAGCAGGGCCTTTCAGACCAGGTAAGTGTGTAATTATGTTATGAGAACGGGTTCTTCCAATTATTGCATGATTCTTGTTCCACTTATAGCCATTTTTCCCAATGAAACAATTACTTGAAGACATTTGAACAGTGGTAAGAATTGAATCACATTCCTCATCTGTACTGACATCTGAAGATTCGTTCAATGAATAATTTTCAGTTTCAGAATCATCGTCAAAATTCTTATTCAAAATTTCGTCTTCCATTATAAATAGAATTTCAAAAATAAAAAGTCTTACCTTGATAAAAAAAAATTAAGGAAGTTGTTTTTTTTTTAATCTAAAAGAATAAATTCTACTTAGCCAAAGAAAGAAGTCTTATTTTATGAATGGAAGCTAAAAAATAGCGGAAGAAAGCGACTCGAGAATGAGCAATCAGCTATAACCCTAACATGAAAAATTCTCACGCTTCTGGACGGCATGGGCGGAATCCGCCCACACATGCAAATTTAACCGCCCTCCCAAAACTTATATTTTTAAACGATGAATGGAAATTGTTTGTATCACTGTAAAATTAGAATACACCAAAGCTGTTAGCTCTCAGTAAACGAAAAATATATTTTTTTCCTATATTAAGTTTATGCATGGGCGGAATCTACCCAACCCGTCCAGTTAAGGGTTAAAAATTGTTACAAAGAGGAATCAACTTCAACTTTTGCCGCGATCGCGATCGTACGTTTTAGGGCTAAAAAAAAAAAAAAGTCCAAATAAACGGTCCCGTGATGAAACAAAAATTATTTTTATGCCATTAACTATGGTGATTTTAAAGTCAGCAATGTTTTGCATGGCAGGTTAAAAAAAAAAAAACGAAATCTAGACCTAGAAGAATATGGGGAAACATGAAATGGAAGAAAAACACTAACTTTATTTGAATGGTGCAATGCTTGGAAGAATGCTTTGAAACAACAAGGTATTAGAGCCATTTTTTCAAGTAAAAATTGTATTATATAATGTGATAATGATGTTTTAAAATCATTTCATATCTTTGAATATATATTTAATAAAACTTTGCCTAGGATTTGTCTTGATTTTTAACTTAGACATAGAGGTACATGTATGTTAATCATAAGAAGAACCTATTATCTAATGATTTCTATTATTATTCAGTATTAATATAAGGAAATTAGTCAATTAAGGGAATTAAAATAAAGTGACCACTATTAAGAGGCAGCCTCTACTTGTGTGTAAGGCTGTTTTTTAATTATACAGTCTAAAATTTTTGAAAAGTAAAAAAAAATAGCCAAACCGTGGCTATAGTGAACCGTGACTATAGTGAACCAAAAGCTCTGTCCCATTGGGGTTCACTATAGAGGGGTTTTACTGTACGTTCAAACGTACCAAATAAGTTGAATATTCGTTTTTTTATTACTCTTGCTTTAATTATCTGCATTCTAAATTGTGTTTTGTGATTGTAATTTTGTATAATATAATAGAAGTTCGGTTCCACTTTTGGTTTTTCAAAAACAAAACTTTGGTATCCTATGTCCCTAAAATTGGAAAAACTGTTACATTACTCTCCACAAAGCATTCAACCACAACAATTGATCAAGAAACTGCTGAACAACAAAAGCCCGAGATAATCACATAATATGACCAAAGGTGGTGTGGATGTAGTTGATCAGAAATGTGCCATGTATTCTGTTGGAAGAAGAACCAAAATATGGCCCCTGTATTTATTTTTTAACTTTTACGATGTGGTTGCAATAAATTCAGCAGTAATTTATAAAGTTGTCAATCAAGACGGTGGAAT
Source organism: Cordylochernes scorpioides (assembly GCA_030710605.1). Classification (NCBI taxonomy): domain Eukaryota; kingdom Metazoa; phylum Arthropoda; class Arachnida; order Pseudoscorpiones; family Chernetidae; genus Cordylochernes; species Cordylochernes scorpioides. The sequence continues at coordinate 93,806,618 of CP092867.1, forward strand.
GGCTCGAAAATATTTTATAAAGCAGCTTGCTCTACAACTAATGAGAGATGCCTTGAATATGAGAAATCAAGCCAAAATTTGTCAAGAGATCTGCAAGTATTAATTCAGAAGCATGCTGGAACTTCATCACTTGAGGTAGGCAAATATTTATTTGATGTTTATACGAAATACCAATAACGTGTGTTCTCTAGGAATCCACAAGCAGCAGTCCTTGTCCCAAGAAACGCAAAAGATGCTACCTATGTAAAAAAGATCATCGAACTCAAATGCAATGCAAAAAATGCAAAGAGCCAATCTGCAAAGATCATTCTTTCGAAATATGCTTGAATTGTGCACCTAATCTTGAATAAAATATTTTAGATAGAATATTTTATAATATATATATAGAATATTTCAGATATTTAGATAGAAAGAGTTTCTTGTAAATTTTCATTTAATTTTGTTTAGAGCTCTGTTTATTCGAAAAAAACAAAATATTTATTCTTTGGAAATTATGTGTATACGTTTAATTTCTTTTTAATATTATAATTAACATGGTTTATTATTGATTTTAAAAGTCGGCCTGAGAGGCCGAACGCCAGTAATTGTGTAACGAAATTAGGCGCCAGTAACTAAGGGTTAAACGGCTGAGGTCATGTGATGCTCTTGAACAACAGTGTGATTAGCTGTCACTGTAATGATGAGGGCCACATAGCTCGAAACCCTGGCTGTGCTGTGGAACATCCTGAACAACATGTCTGGCACATACAGTATAACCTACAATACAGTATAACCTAAAATACATATTATTAAATGTATTGACTCATCCATTGATGAGCTCTACTCTTCCCCGGCAGACACCATCAAAAATCTCAAGCTTTACAAGCTTGATACCTTAGTGTAATTGAGTGGAGATAAGAAAGAAGAAGAAGAAGATAACCTATAATACAGTATAACACCTATAATACAGTATAACACCTATAATACAGTATAACACCTATAATACAGTATAACACGTCAAATATCAACATTTTACCTTTAGGAACACAAAGTGAGATAAGAGGAGAAAATATCTTTATTTACAGGGCTGCAAACCAAAATAAAATGATTTTTGAGCCCCGAAAAGTGCCGAAACCTGGGATCGAACCAGGGACCTTTAGATCTTCAGTCTAAGGTCTCAGAAAGTGAGATAAGACCAAATAGTTATATGGATTTACTCTGTGTATCTAATCTATAATCTAAATTGTATCTTATCATTTTACCTCTATTTACCTAGATAAGGCACAATTTGATTATAGATTATAAACACAAAGTAATAACACCAAATCTAAATAAATAGTACATTTCGGTTACAGTGTTGTTACCATCTTCAGACAAAAGTACTGAATAAGTTTTCAGAGAATTTTTCATGAGAATTCAGTACTTTTGTCTGAAGATGGTAACAACGATGTTACCAAAACTTAGTATTTATTTATTTGCAGACGCATTCTACTTCACCCAATCATGATGGTTGTCAAGCTTGACACCCTAATATGATTGGGTGGAGATAAGAAAGAAGGAGAAGGCTATTTATTTGCATTTGGTATTATTACCTTGTGTTTATTTACCTTATTCCTCCGAGATTCATTAACACCATATTGAGACGGCTCAAGTTTTATCTATTGACTATATAATTTATTTGTGGGTTAATTGGAAACCATTTGAATATAAAAATGTATGGATCCCATCTCTTTATAGTTCTATGCTGCACATGTATTGAAACTTCATCAGTGTTTGCTTGATAACTTAACCTATCCCAACCTAACCTAATCCCAACCTAACCTAACTTAACCTATCCTAACCTAACCTATCCCAACCTAACCTATACCAACCTAACCTAACTTAACCTATCCCAACCAGAAGGAAACAGCCATTATTCTGACGGATAAATGCTTCCATCAGTGATCTGGGAATAAGCTTTGACCCTTGGCAGGGATCGTAGCTCCACTTCCTTATTGCAAACCTAACCAAAACTAACCAAACTTATTTATAATTTCTATACACACATTTCCCATATTAGCAAAAACAAACAGCTAATGCTCACTCAGTGCCCTAAACAATGGAATCTATAGATATAAGTTCTACTAGTCATTTTAAAATGAGTTGAGGAAATACTATCAATTGCTGATATTGTGATGATACCTTAATTTTTATAGAAAAAACTGGGTTTCTACTTAAAATGCAGTGCTATACATTTGTGTGAAATACATTTTAACATGACCATTTCAAATTATTTTATAGAAGGATGAAATAAAATAGGTAGGGTTAAAAATTGGATAGAATGAAAACTAAGATTATCTGATGAATCTAAATATACTCCCTCCCTACTAGCGAAACATTTTATATATATATAGCATTTATGCAGAGTTTGCTTCTTTTTAGAACCAATGCTATTTGGAATTAGTGCATAGATGAAAATTCCACGTCAATAGAGGTTCAACACAAATTTTACAATAATTTTTTATGGGAACAATATTTTTTTCGCTATATAAATTATATATAGATAAATTAAAATTTTAGAAGTGTGATAGAAAGTGCTAAAATAAGTTAATAAAATTAACATACATTGAAAATAACTTGACGGCAATTCCTCCACATGTTTTAGTGATTATAATTTGATAAATATTTTAAATTTTATATTTTTAAGGTTTGATTTTTGTAAACCAATCTCACTTCCAGATTTACTATAAAAACAGGAAAATAACAAAAAGACGGCAAGGTTGTGATGATGATCTAGGGCTCTTTTTAAAATCATAGAATTATAAATTTCTTGCTAATTTGAAATAAGCGCAGAGCATTTTCAATATATTTGTTGATATTGATGTGTTTATATAATATATATATTTTTTATGTTTCAAACATTCCTGCCTGTTAAAATAAATATAGTTATTCGATTTAAAAAATTATAATAAAATGAATGGTTTTAATTCTTCAATCTGAAACTAAATGTTTCTGTTTTAAACCATTACAAATTTGTGTAATTACGATAAGAATGTGAATAACGGAAAAGTTCCAGGAATTTTAAATGTGTTTTAAGAGCATAAAAATTCCTCATAAACAAACAAATTCTATAAACTAATAATAATTTTTAGAAAATTTATAATATCTTGCTATCTTATTTGGCAAAAAAAAAAATCATCCAAGGATCAGTCTCATATAAATCTTTTAATATCTCTAGTTTTCGAGCATTAAATGTATAAATCATCTTTGTTTCTAAAAGGCGGCTGTTTCAATATATATGTGCGTGTATAGTTATTTCAAAATACTCCTATTGAAGTCCTTCAAAGCCTTATAAAGCTAGAGATATTAAAATATGTATATATAAGACGTGATTTTTGCTAAATAATATTGATAGATTTTTCATTAAGTCAATAAAAATGAACTTAAGTAAAAAATTACAACAAAGGTTTAATTTGTTTCTTTTGGCTTCAATACAATATGTAGAATAAAAATATGGTGCTTGCACTCTTTCCCTTTGAAATATCGTCCCAGGATCTCGTTAATGCCGTTTTCAACGAGTCCTCAGGAATGTATTATGCTCCTGAAATTGTTTGCTTTAGGATGGACTACAAAGAAGAGTCCATCTGGTTGAGATCCATCAATTCCAAACGTTTTTGCTCCAAAAGCCTGGAAGCGTTATCTCACAGACACAAGCCAGCACCCAGTCTTGCTGAAGCATAAATCCATTTGGGCCGAGATTTCGCGATACTCATGACTAAAACTTTTTGCTGATAGAAAATTGCGTTGATTTTGATGCTTTGTTGATGAAGACCTCAGCATCATGTCTCAGGTGGTGAAGATGCCAGACCATAATTGAATCAGGGCAAGGGCTGAGACTGTAGCGGACGCATATATATATATATATATATATATATATATATATATATATATATATATAATTCATTAATTGTTTTTTTTATGGATTTTAAAATTTCTATTTATTAATATACAAAACTTTTAAAATTATTTATTCTCCCAAAAATATTTTTAAATATATGATTTAATGTAAATTAGGAAGAGTAAAAAAAGGCAAATATTGCCATCAATAGAGAGTCGATTTTATTTTTAGCATTGATGCCAAGCTCTTTCGTTTTCTTAGATTCCCTCGCCCATTATATTCTAATCAGCTTCTATTATAAAAATATGTACATCATCAAATGGTGAGCCACCATATGCATAGGAATAGAAGTCAAGCAACTCTTGAACCCTCTCTGTTACAAAGCATCTGACAGTGGTTTTGGCACTTGTGGAAGGTTCGACTTCAGCAAGCGAGGAGACAATTCTCGAGTCGTTTTACTTTTATTGTTTCGTTCAAAAGTGAATGCGGCCGATCTTGTAGCTACGCAGCTTCAGTTTATTCTAAATGATGTTTCGAACGCCTAACTCGCTGATCCCGAGCTCCTTTTCGATTTCGTGCATCGCTCCATATTTAGTTGAATTTAAAAGTGAACCTTCTAGATGTATGTAATCTGGCGTTCTCAAAGCGGATGTACGACCGTTCCGAGAACGTTTCGAGTTGAAATCTTGGAGTATTTCGCGGAAAATGTAGTTTACAGCACCCATGGTCTCAAACTTTCCTCATTGATAATCACTTTACCTTGCTTAACCAACTCAGTATCTCCAACAAAATGTCATGTAAAAATGAGGGACGACAAACATATTGTGGCGAAGAAATATTTTATTATTTAATTTAATATTATTCAATGAAAATATATTCAACAGATTATAAAAATATATATTAATCTGTATTTGTGAAATCATCTTTAAAATATTTCTTTGCTTGCTTGCTTAAGATTCTCTAGCTGTAAAATGGTTTTGGGCTGACTTGTTAATAATTGTCGACTTGTCGCTGTGACGTCATCAATAAATACTTTTACATCTTAGGATATTTCAAGGCTTGATTTCTACGCTACAACTGGTGAAGAAGCTGGACCGATACCCATTAAGAAATAAAAGAAAAATTGATTCTGTTGAACCAGAAGAAACTTCTATGAATGTAAAGACGGAAGCAGGTACCCAGGTAAGCAACTACGTTGTTCAACATCTGCCAAGGAACCCTTCCATTTTCTCCGGGGAGGATGGTGAAGATCTCCAAAAATGGTTGAAAGGGTATGCACGTGTGGCAAAGTACAACCATTGGGACGAAACCCTTTGTCTTACTAAAGTTTATTTTTATCTGTCTGGAACTGCTCTCAAATGGTTTGAGAACAACGAAGAAAGCATCCAGACTTGGAAGGAATTCACATCTCAATTAGAGAATGTGTTCGGAAAAAAAGAAAATTCAAAATTGCAAGCTGAGAAGAAACTTAAAACACGGGCACAATTAAAAGGCGAAAGTACCGAATTTTACATCCAGGATGTCCTTTGCTTGTGCAAAGAGGCTGATCTTCAAATGAGCGAGGAAGATAAAATCTCGCACCTCATGAAGGGGATTGCTGAGGAGCTTTATCAAGCACTCCTACCGAGGGATGTACAGAGCACCGAGCAATTCATTACAGAATGTCGCCGTGTTGAAGCGCTCCGTTGTAGGCGAGTTACCCCAACTAAGTACGAGCGTCTACCAAATGTAGCCTCTCTCTGTGACCAGGATTACGGAGAAGATCTGTCATCGCTGATCCGAAAAATTGTTCGTGAAGAGATAAAGCAAGTATTGGACTCTCCTCATGAGGAGCCTAAAATCGCCCTCATTGAAGATTTAGTGAGGGAAGAGATTGTAAAGACCTTGGCACCTAGATCAAAACCTACAATAAGTCCCCCTCAAGCAACCAGGCCGGAACCAAATACTAGATACGAGGCCCAAACGATACGACCGCATCCTGAACCTCATTACCGAAAGCAAGGAAGAAGATGTGACACCAATGAATGGCGGACAACTGAGGGAAAGCCAATCTGTTTCTACTGCGGACGCCCAGGTCACGTCGTCCGTTATTGCCGCGACAGGAAGAGACACAATGAGGAGAGAAGAAATGAATATTTCCGAAGAAAGAAAGACGCAAAGGAATTCTACAACTCTCAAACCGAATCTCAGGAACCCAACGATGAATCATCGAGGTAAAAGTTAAGTCGCTACCGAAGCCCTACCCCATATACCGGTCGAAACAGACAAAATTTCTCACCTGCTAGAAGATCTAGCTGGTCGCCCCGCCATGAAAATTAGATGATAGACCATATTGGAGGTGAGGCCGCAAAGTTAAGAAATCCTACCTTGCCGACCACATTATAAATAAGAAAAAACTACATTGACGTAAATATAGACCTGCCAAGCCCTCAGGAAGAAGTTATCTCAACTGAAAGAAGACATCCCCACTGAACGAACACAACAACCACAGACCCGCGAAGAGATCACAAGCCCTATCACCCGTTCTCGAGCCTTGAGACTGAGGATGTAAGTCTCCTTCTGAGCATCGGGTCGATGCTCTTTATAGGAGGAGGCTATGTGGCGAAGAAATATTTTATTATTTAATTTAATATTATTCAATGAAAATATATTCAACAGATTATAAAAATATATATTAATCTGTATTTGTGAAATCATCTTTAAAATATTTCTTTGCTTGCTTGCTTAAGATTCTCTAGCTGTAAAATGGTTTTGGGCTGACTTGTTAATAATTGTCGACTTGTCGCTGTGACGTCATCAATAAATACTTTTACATCTTAGGATATTTCAAGGCTTGATTTCTACGCTACAATATGAATGACAATGGAATTTATTTCTATTAAAACCAATCAGAGGTTTCATATAGAATAAAGAGGCATGATACAAATTTTCAGAGTAACAAAAATTGAAATTAATATTCTGTTGATTAAATAAAATATCCATTACTTTAATTTCCCAATTTTACTAAAATTATATAGTAGTTATATATAGTATCACCTATCCCCCGATTTATACGGTACTTGTTTTACACGTTTTCGCTTTTACACGGTTTTCCAAATAATTTTTGTTTTTTGTTTTTATCGCACTATACTAAAATGCGACATTCTACTCTATGTTGAAAAAAATATTGGGAGGCTCTGATTCATGAGGGGACGAACACCTATTCAGATTTGACAGTTTAATATACACCTATCCCTCGATTTACACGTTTTTCTCAGGAACGTATCTACCGTGTAAATCGGGGGATAGGTGTATTAAATAATTAAAATTATATATGTTTATTTAGAATGAATAATACCATTGCTCGTTTGTTCAATCAGTATTCTCTTTACACAGAATTTGAATTAAAAATAACTGCCGACTGATAAGTAGCACAGGAATCAGGGTTATCTACATGTCATATCAACTAATCAGCATTTCAAATACAGAGATTCCAGACGGCTACACTCCTTGAACTCCCCTTATTCAACAGAACTTTACTTTTAAATCTAGCAAGAAACAAACCGGCCTGAAAACACTTAGTGAACTAGTTCACTAAGGAAAGCAAGACTTCTAAACTTAAGTACAGCCCGGATAGTTGGCGATCTATGGATATATTGAGGTAGCCTGGGCTACTTATATGTTATTACTACTACACGTTATAGTCAATTAAGTAAAATACGGAGACTACTTCTATCAATGCTACCAAACATCAAGCATGGATCGATCTCAACAACAAGTATGGTCCCATTCAGGTTGACTATATACGAAAACTCTTGCCAATTATACAATAGTAAATTAGAAAATAAAACTTTTGCGGAGCAGTTAATTAAGTATTTAAAATATATTTTATGAAATTTCTCTCAGACACTATGAATTGTATTGTGTCTGTGAAAGAAGAACCAATTTTGCCTCATTGTCAAGGCAAAGTCCAAACCGTGGAGTACTTTCTTTTCACTTGTCAAACTTTCCAATACCAAATATTCCAGGCCGCCGCTCTCCTGGGAATCATAAATCTATACCCAGCAGGATTCTAAAGTATAAGTGGCTGCATTACTTGCCACCATGTCCGCTCATTCGTTGCTATCTACCCTACTTTGGCCCTCGTACCAAAAAAAAAAAAAAAAAGAGGTTAATAACAAGATAATTTATTCTATTAAGGATGATTTTTTCTGGATCGGAGGTTCAGATTACTGCGAGAGTGGGTCTGCAGTCTTAAACAATAGTCACTCCGGCCTTTTCCAGAATGTTTCTGGCAAAGGTGAACGATCCAGAGAACAGCAATGATTTCAGCTTGGAACACTGTAAAGTATAACGAAAATTGAAATTATACCGCGAATGTTTATTTTATAAAAATCGAAATTTATTTTCAAAGAGAAATAGCGACATTTCTAACTTTGAGGATGAGGTATGGAAAGGTGAAACATGAAGAGCAATGGCGAACGGAAAAATAAAAAGTGTCCAGGGGCGGGAATCGAACCCACACCCTTCTGCTTACCGGGCAGGTGCCTTGTCCACAAATACGTCCAGGGTAGCCGAGTGGACAAGGCACCTGCCCGGTAAGCAGAAGGGTGTGGGTTCGATTCCCGCCCCTGGACACTTTTTATTTTTCCGTTCGCCATTGCTCTTCATGTTTCACCTTTCCATACCTCATCCTCAAAGTTAGAAATGTCGCTATTTCTCTTTGAAAATAAATTTCGATTTTTATAAAATAAACATTCGCGGTATAATTTCAATTTTCGTTTTACAATCATCAGCCGCGTTATATTGTATTTTAAATTGTTACTTTAAATATAAGTTACGAACGGAAAAATACGTCCAGGGTAGCCGAGTGGACAAGGCACCTGCCCGGTAAGCAGAAGGGTGTGGGTTCGATTCCCGCCCCTGGACACTTTTTATTTTTCCGTTCGCCATTACTCTTCATGTTTCACCTTTCCATACCTCATCCTCAAAGTTAGAAATGTCGCTATTTCTCTTTGAAAATAAATTTCGATTTTTATAAAATAAACATTCGCGGTATAATTTCAATTTTCGTTTTACAATCATCAGCCGCGTTATATTGTATTTTAAATTGTTACTTTAAATATAAGTTACGAACGGAAAAATACGTCCAGGGTAGCCGAGTGGACAAGGCACCTGCCCGGTAAGCAGAAGGGTGTGGGTTCGATTTCCCGCCCCTGGACACTTTTTATTTTTCCGTTCGCCATTGCTCTTCATGTTTCACCTTTCCATACCTCATCCTCAAAGTTAGAAATGTCGCTATTTCTCTTTGAAAATAAATTTCGATTTTTATAAATAAACATTCGCGGTATAATTTCAATTTTCGTTTTACAATCATCAGCCGCGTTATATTGTATTTTAAACTGTAAAGTATAGCAGGAAAATATCGGTTGGTATTCTTAGGCAAGAAGGGCAACGTCAACTTATAAATAACTTTCCGATCTATCTGTGAAGATCAAAGGTGACTTAAAATCTTCAAGGATTAGGCTGAAGAAAGAGGCTTTATGAATGGGGAGTTTAGCAGCGCGGCAGGGTCAGGTTCGAATTTGGAAAGTATGGATGATGATATCGAAAGAAAGGCTGCCTGTTAAGGTGATGGCTGGGATGGTTGGAGTGCATGGACGCCCCCTCAATTTAACGCATTGTAAGGTGTAATGGAGGTTATTCAGATGCCAGATTCCTCACAGGGAAAACGCCTGACACATCCTCAGAAAAACCTTTCATAGATGAAGGCAGGGATCACTAAAGACCGGAAAATAATGTTGACATATAAATACAAAATTCCAAATAAATTCCTTAGATTTATGAGAATGACAAAGCCTCATGTCTTATCGAAGTTCATTCCTAAAATAAGTCTTTCCGATGGTGATGAGCTGGCCGAGAACTCTGATCATCAAATTCAAATGGATGCCATTTTCCCTGCACTAAGAAGTTAATATTCTTAATAGAGCGTAACCCAGATTATTTTTTTCAGCAAGTTTTTAATAAAATTTAAATCAATCAAATGGGGTTTATGATTATCAACATAGTTTGTTCTTGCCTTAAATAAATTGCTATGTACATCCTGAAGTTTGCCTTCCCTAATTTTACACGTGGCATTTTGATGGAGATGCTGGGTAAATTAGGGAATACAAACTGAAGATCACCGAGAAGGCCTTGAGGCCATGGGTGCTGTGATATACACATTGAGAGACTGGCTCCAGGATTCCACCGCCGTGTCAAAGCCAAGACTTCTCTCCAAGATGACGATGTCCCTATAGACGATACCACCACCTCTAGTATGCGAGCAGCTAATGCTTTGCCAGATGTTCCATTTTTATAGTTGAGATTCTGTTTCAAGTTCGAGATCCAACTTTCTATCGAATGTCAGCTCTTTTTCTCGAGATTCCCCGATCCCTTCTCTCAGACACACAACGAAGCTTTCCTACTTCTCTGGAATGAGAGCAAGAAACAGCACTATAGACCTGGGTTGGGATTGTTATTTGTTTGTTTGAAAACTCTCAGTTGTGTGGGAGCTATTCCGGTGTGAATATTCCCTCCCAAACTTACCTCATAATAAAATAATTTTCATAATTTGAAATTCTTATTTATTTTGTTTCTTAAGGAAATAAAAATGTTGAATTTTTCACATTCACTATTATGTTTTCACACATGTTATGTTTATAAATATAACGTTGAGGTTACTTGTAGTATAATTAAAGTTGTATCATAAACAGTTATTTGCCATATATAAAGTGGGATTGTCTTCACCATCCTAGTTCCAATATCTGAGATGTAGCCGCCGGACTTCCTCGATCTCTGGAAAGATTTAGCAGGGACTCGTAGGATGTGATCTACATACCTTTACTTTCTGAGGGTAATATTGTAATAAATTTGAATAAATTGAATAATTTGAATAAATGGTTAATTATGATTATATTCTATTGGAGATTCTTTGTTAATTAATAACAGTCTAAGATACTACAATCCCCCGGTAATGAACATAGAATGATGACAAGTCATGACACACAGATGTTAGTATTGGACGGTCTTTAACAGCGAAGGTAGGGATGATGTTCAAGTCAGTCTTACACCCGAGGAAAAGATCATTCTCGCGGAGTTCCTCGACTGTGCCGAGTGTTGGGGGACAGCTATATAAGCCAGAAGCTGTCCGAATTCAAGACGGCTTGTGAAGCTGATGAATTCCAGACGTCCCTTCAGTGAGGGATCAGTCTGTTATATATATTTGAATTTAATTTTGATCTTTCAATTTAAAAAATTGCTCTGGTTGTTGACTGAGAGTCAGCAAAGTTAAGAAATTGTTAAAATTGTCTCTCTTATAAATGTATCTAAATACATTGTATATAGAATGTATTTGTTTCCTATGCATACGGTCTTTCCTGTTTTCTAGTGCTTTTATATTGACAATTAAAATAATTTTATTGACATCTTGTCAATACATGCAAAGTGCACAGTCTGCACTATTTAAAAAAAAAGATAATATGGATTATAAACACTATGTACAATGAATATGGCGCCTCTGCCAGCGCTGCAGAGTTTGGTGGAGAATCGCCAGGGGGTCTCCAGCGACACCACGCATTTCGCGATCTACGAAGAAAACGTAGATCGCGTACTTCGCCGCTGAGGAGATGGTGATGGCGTGGTCCTCGAGACCAACTGGAAAGATCCAGGACTGTAGGTCCGGCGGCCGGCCGATGATGGGAACACCTCTTCATTATATAGATAAAGCATTCATCTTCGGATGTTTATCGGGAAGTTTCATAGTGCTGTAATATTAGTTTATTTCACAAAGGGAATCGATGCGGGAAGTGCCAAGAAGACTATATAGAAATAGAATGGAAAAAAAGCGGTAAAAATACACGTGGCAAGGTGCCGGCCTGGACGTCCAATATCTTGTTATTCCTTGCTGGAATCTATCGAGATATCTTCGACGCTCTTCACCAACGGCATCATCCACTGAGGACATTCGCCTGTTGTCCACACTGGACCTTACAACTCTTCGGCTGAAGTGGTCTACAGAATTTATTTAGAACATCTCACTTTGGGGCTATTCGCTAAGGAATAAAATTAAAAAAAAAATGCTCCAATGGCCCCCGATTCTTGCAAAAGTCCAACCCCCACCAGCGAGTTCAAATAACCAAACGGGCCTCTGGCACATTTGTAAGTGCAAAGTCTAACTGCTTTTCACCTGTGTAGACATGTGGTGCACTTACAGTAAAAGCAGTCGCCTTCTTCTACCCACCATGATTATCATGACCTATACCACGTGTACTGGGGATAAGCAAAAAAAAAAAAAGCGTAGGAATAAAATATATTTGATGTAGATTTACACATTCTTGTTCCACTCTCCGCTTATGGCAGGCACGACTCAGTAGTCCTACCCAAACCAGTATATAAAGAACAACTTTAGGTTATTTAGGTAAGTTGTGCCTGCCGCAAACATAATTCACAGAGTCAAGCAAGCAAACTAAGTTGTATAGAAATCCATATATTTCAATGCTAACTCAACGTCTCTCGAATGTGATTTGATTTAGATATTTTGTTGAACTATTTCAGCCGAAAAGCGCCAGTCAAAAACCGGTGGGTGAAGACCTGGTAATTTGTAATCTTGTCGAGATTTAAGATAGAAGAAAAATAACGGAAGATTTACTCAAAGTGATGGCAATGACGCTACATGTACACAAGACATTAACATTCTTACTGTACGTCTAAAGCGATAAAGGTCACCTCTCCCGTCAAAGTAGACGGCAAAACTAGACGCCATCTATTGGCTGTCGCCGCAAACTAACGGTTTCAGGTCGTTAACAAATCACAACACCACCTTTGGCAAACTGAGAAGTGATCACCTAGAGACCACGGTTTCGGGCTAATGGCCCTCGTCAGTCTAGGGCGGACTTTATTCCATGAGATCCACACGGGATCAAATGGAATCTTCACGATCCGCCAAAGAGGTGTTTAGCTGGTAGAGTGGCTAGACCAAATCTATGGCCAGAATATAGCTGGGGATTTCTGCCGTGAGGAAATTGATCTGTGAAAATAAGAAGAGGCGACTTCTATTTTGTTGGGCTATAAGTTGAAGCTGGACTAGATGATATAATAATGGAAGGAAGTAGTCAATTATCCCACTACATCTGCCGATTGAAATGGATAGATTAGAAGCACGCGGAGTCGACGCGAACAACAGGCAAGTGTTAAGCTCCTTTATTTAGACTAATGGGGGAGGGAGGATGGACTACCCCCTGGGCAGCACGGTGATTGGCTGGCCATGACGTAGTGGTGAGTAAGTCCTCCCCGGCAGAAGTAGGCTTATCCAACGTCTTCATATTTTATAGATCTATTCATCATCTACGTATATCTCCATACAATAAGATGTTGACCGATAGAACAGAGCTTGCATATTAAAAAACGATTTTCTTATCTGAAAATACTGAATGGTATATAGAGGATGCCATAATTGTCAGTTGGATTAATTCAGGCTGAAGACTTCATCAACCTTTTTATAAACGTTTATTGTCCTTTGACGTCTCGGCGAACCACTGTCGACTTTTAAAATAAGGTGGAAAGCTTCACTAATAAGCTATTCGTCTTTTTTGAAAAGGTCAACAGTGGATGGCCGAAGCGCCAAAGAACAATACGTTAATAAAAAGGTTGATGAAGTATTAACACTTGTATGTTCACTAATATATAGGTATCAGGATAGGTACATTTTATATTTATATCAGGGCCAGGCCTTCCCTTTAATTTTTCCATTGCAGTAAGAGCAGTAGAAATTGTTTAATTTTCAAAAGAATCATACGCGTCTATAATAGCTTCAAATATTCATAACAGATGGCGCGCTGATGCATCATTTTATATTTATACCTGGTGGTGAGGTGATAGTTTGAATTTTGAGCCCATATGTGTGCCTTGCTTCACATAAATTTAGTGGAAATAAAAGTTGGTTATTTTGAGAAAAATTATAGATATTGAGAAAGTATATTTAATTAAAGCCTATACCATGTGTATATGTATATATGTAGAAAAGTTGGCCAAATTTGTATTTTTTTTTTCAATACAAAGAGGAGGCAATGAATAGGCAATTCTGCATTTGTCCCTGGTGGTATGGTCGGAGTATTGGCCCCGTTGTCCTGACGATAGGTCATCGCCATCAACAAAGAGAGATTTTTATTGTCTTGAAGCAGTTGCTTACTCCAAATACTTTCTTGACTTTTCGAGCCGATGGAAAATATTCAACAAAATCCCTATCATTATATCAGCTAAGCCTTCTAAGGCGAATTTAGATCAACTCTCCAATGTGCTATTGAAATTAATCGCCATAAAGGATATTTCTGCGGTTTGGATATCGTCAAGTGAAGAGGAATCTTCCACACAAGATTATGATTGAAAAGTCTTCCAATTACTCTATCAAAGACAATTGATAATTTACACAATTTTATTGATTCTTCTAATCAATTTTTACAAAGGTGGAAAAATATAATAAAATAGTAAATAAAGGGTAGATAAAATGTAGGGAAATATATATATGTGTATATGTACAAATTTCTTCAGCAAGGAAGGTTTCCCCACCTTGAAAGAGTCCAGACAAGGTCTTCTTGAAAACTCCTCAGTTCCACGCCGAGGAAGTACCTATAATAATATAATTAGTAAATTAAATTTTATTGCCATCTATCGTTAAAATTTTACACAAATAAATTTACTGGCAATGCGTTTCTTTTAAATATAATCAAATATTATCTCTACAGACCTTACTGCAATGATATGAGTTATTAAATGAGAGGGCTTGGCTCATCAGTAGTGAACCCTCTCAGCGGTTTCGCCAAATTAATCTCTAGACCGCTCTACTATTGTATTGGACTGGTTTTGTTATATACCCTGCATTTTCTATGGAAGGCAGCTTAGGGGTGTTTAGTGAACTATGGACATAAGCTTATGTCCATAGTTCACTAAACACCCCTAAGCTGCCTTCCATAGAAAATGCAGGGTATATAACAAAACCAGTCCAATACAATAGTAGAGCGGTCTAGAGATTAATTTGGCGAAACCGCTGAGAGGGTTCACTACTGATGAGCCAAGCCCTCTCATTTAATAACTCATATCATTGCAGTAAGGTCTGTAGAGATAATATTTGATTATATTTAAAAGAAACGCATTGCCAGTAAATTTATTTGTGTAAAATTTTAATAATATAATTACTCTATCAAAGATATATCATCTCTAGAAGCAAGTTGAAGTCTTCGCAGCGGCTTTGTCATCCTCTTCTTTAAACGACCATATTGTCACAATCAAGGTTGATTGGTTTAATAAGTTAAATTATTAATGGAAATATTTACATATGTCTATGTCGGCTGTGAAAATATTGACTTACATCTATTGCGGCCTTCACCAGTTATCTTCCATTTAAGGCTCGGAAACATTACGTCCTATGCAACGGTCGCTTGAAGTGACTTATCCGACAACTCCAATTATTTCAACGGGGCAAGTTCTCGAACTGAAGCTCTCCCACAAATTCCCCGTGCTACCCTGAGCAGCTCCCGTGGACAACTCCAGCGAGTAGGTCTTTCCATCACTTTAGATAAGCACATATATTTATATTTTTATCTCACTTAACTCTTAGATATATTTTCACACTAATATTGATATACATTTCTTGTCTAATATGATACATTAGCGCGCCATCTGTTATTAGAATTTGAAACTATTATAGACACGTTTGATTCTTTTTTAAATTATATATATTTCTTTAAAAGCTTTCCAGAAGAAACACATTTTTATTTCATTACAATTTCACTCCACCAAAAACATTATTGAATATCAATCGTTGATATATACCAAATATGTGTGTGGACTTCTATATAATATATATGTGTGTGAGTCTGAAACTGTTCCAACTACATCAATGGCTTAATTTGTAACCAATATGATTGATCCCAAATGCATATATTTAAAAAGCAAAGAGAAGTCCCAAAGAGGAAAATTTCTCCATTTTATAGTCTTTTACTGGATTCCTCACCTGGGTACCCCATTCCAATGTTGTGTGATCCATATTACAATAAAAACATCCCATGGACCTACAATCTAATGAGAAAAAGGAAATCCCATCTTTGTAAAATCAAAATGTCTTGAACTAAACTAACCCGACCTCAATGAGAGATTTAGATGGAAATTTTTCCGGGAGGATATTGATCTAAAGAGACAAAGGTTGCCTCTCCCGTCAAAATAGACGTCAAAACCAGACGCCATCTATTGACCGTCGCTGCAAACTAGCGGCCTCGGGTCGGTGACAAAGCCACAACGCCAGTTTTGGCAAACTGAATTACCCGAAACCATGGTCTCTAGGTAGACGCTTCTCAGTTTGCCAAAGCTGGTGTTGTGGCTTTGTCACCGACCCGAGGCCGCTAGTTGCGACGACGGTCAATAGATGGCGTCTGGTTTTGACGTCTATTTTGACGGCGAACTTTGTCTCTTTAGATCAATGAGAGATGTCGTTAGACGAGTGGGTAAAACCCTCGATTCTCGACAGCCATGAACCGGGCTCGAATCCCGCGTTGGACCCTTTGTTTTAATATAACCATCACATATTGCTCATTGCTGCTGATATCATAAACTAGGTTGCTCTTTTTGAGCGGTATCTAGTAAAGTTATTTCGGAACAAGGAACAGTGACAGATCAAATCCTGGATGGCCAGGGGAGTTATTAAAGTTTATCAGGAGGTCTCTGATAGAAGGGAGGAGTATCTACTGTCGTAAATATCACAGCACAAGATTTGTGACCCCACTTCACCAGAAGACTGATTTCAAAGTTCTTTGAACTCGTAAACCACTTTAACCCAGTCAGCAGTTGTTAACACAGAGATGATTAACACATTTCCTATTTCTGGTCACGTCACAATATTGCCAACCAGACCTCTCTAACGTTGACGCCAATTTTTTCTTCTACTTCTTTTATGTTTCTTATTTACTTTTGATACATGTTTGTCGACATTCCTATTTGACGCATATTCTCTAGTCACTTTGTGTTGTATACTATTTTCGTGGCACAATTTCTTGATTACCTTCGTTTTAGCTTTGACTTATTTTGGTGTGTGAGATGTAATTACCGATTTAGAATATTAGATAGTAACGCTTTTTTTGTCTGAACATAAACAAAAAGCATCTTTTGTCAAAATATACATTCAAGGACATCATATAGCGTCCAAAGGGTTGGTTTTCGACCGCTACGACCCGGGTTCGATTCCCTCAGTGGGCACTTTTTTTCTGATTTAAAAAATGCTCCAATGACCTCCGATTCTTGCAAAATTCCAACCCCACCAGAGAGTGAAAGCAACCAAACGGAGCTCTGGCACATTTGTAAGTGCAAAGTCGAACTGCTTTTCATATGTGTAGACATGTGGTGCATTTACAGTAAAAGCAGTCGCCTTCTTCTTCCCACCATGATTATCATGGCCTGTACCACGTGTACTGGGGATAAGCAAAAAAAAAAAAATATATATATATAGTGTCCATGTTTGTGATCTAGCGGATTGGAGCCAGGGAGTTTGTCATTACACCAGGTGTCAACATCAAGTGGTGATCCTTGAAGTTAGAGGATCCCAACGTGGAGTGGTTTTTAAAGAAATATTATTTCCAGATAAAGTTCCGATGTACTAGAGCGCCATCTGTTATCAAATTATAAAACTATTTTAGAGGCGTAATTTTATTTTATTTTATTTGACATATCGGACGCGATATCCCAGCTCGGGATACTTGCGCCTAAATACATTTTAGTAGATTATATATAATTCATTTTATACAATTTAATAACCGGACTAAAAACATAATTAAAACTTAAACGATGGCACTCTAAAACAGAAGAGAAAATCCAAAATGGATCACCTTATCAACCTATATACAACTCAATAACCGACTAAAAACACAATTAAAACTGAAACGATGGTTTTCTCAAACAGAAGAGAAAATCCAAAATAAATTATTTTAGCAACCTATATACAATTCAGTATATACAACACAATAACCGGTTAAAAACACAATTAAAACTGAAACTATGGTTTTCTTAAACAGAAGAGAAAATCCAAAATGAACTTACAAAAATTATTGAATTTTACATAAGTGTCTTTGTTATATACAAATTCGCAAACCTCTTCGATGGGATAAAAATGATTACTTCTGTAGCTGTGGAATATCGGACATTCCATCAATAAATGCATTGAGTCTTGGTTTTCTTTTCCACAGAAACAGCTAGGATCATCCGTTGCCCCGATTTTCGACAGAAATTCTCCAAAATTACCATGACCCGTGACGAACTGTGAGTTATAAAAATTCGGACGAAAATAAAAAGGAATTCCCAATGGGAAAAATTTTCTGAATGTTTCATTAGTGTTAGCTATTGTTTCAGCCATTCTTGATTCTATGTAGTTATGAATTATAGTCGGGGCATGCGGTCTGAATACATTAATTTCTTCTTTTGATAAATTGGCCAAATCGTATTTTATTATCAACGATTCTATGTGATCTGTGAGAATAGGTATTTTTGCCAAACTATGAATACAATTTGATGAGGTCGTTTTATAGGCTCTCACTACCCAAAGAAGAATCTGATATTGCTGAGAGTTTAATCTTTGCTTACTTCTTTTATTAATAAATTTATACCATATTTCAGATCCATAGGTTAGTATTGGCCTGAAAAGAGTTTTATATAAAATTAATCTTTTTTTAGCATCCAATCCCCACATCTTCTCACAGAGCGAAAAAAAAAGATTTTTCATACGGTTGATTTTACAAAGAATATCATTAATGTGGTGTGTGAAGTTAATTTTTGACTTAATTCTGTGATTAGAAAATTTTATACCTAAAATTTTTACCTCTTCCACTGGTTTTATTATGAAATTTGGAGTTCCCATTGGAATATTTTGTTTGCCGTGCATATGTATTAAGCCGGTTTTCTACGGGCTTAGCTTTAGCTTATTTCTTGTACACCATTGTATTACATAATTTAAAGTTCTTTCTGTTTCATTTTTTAACCCTTCTATGGTCTTGTGCCAGCAAATAATCGAAACATCATCCGCATAACAGATTATTTCAGAATTTGGGGATGCGAAGTGATCAACAAATCATTCAGGACTATATTCCACAATAAAGGTGATAATGGTCCGCCTTGAGGACATCCCTTTGATAAATATTTCGAAATTGTTGTATTCGAAAAGGTGAGACTTGTTTTTCTTCTCTGATTTAAAAATGATTGGATAATTTTTATAAGAACTGCTGGGACGTGGTCTTCGTCCATTCTTTTTATTAAGGCAGGCCACCACGCATTATCAAATGCACCACTTATATCAATGGCAATCAATGCAACCAATTCGTTTTGTTTGTGTTTCAGTATGGTCTCGGTTATTTTGTCCAATGCCGTTATTGTAGATTTTCTTTTCGTAAATCCATGTTGTCTATAGCTCAGTAAGTTATTATGATTATAATAATTGAGTATTTTATTTTTAATGATCGTTTCAAATATTTTTGAGAAATTTGATGTTAGTGAAATTGGGCGATAGCTATTAATTGCTTCGTAGTCAGCTTTTTGCGGTTTCGTAATAATTTTAATACCGAATGTTTCCAGCTTTCAGGATAGTAACCCAGCACCAGACACTTATTAAAGAGTTTGACTAAACTGGGTAGGATTGATAATAATGAGTGCTTAATCATATAATTACTCACGTTATCTGGACCAGGAGCCTTTCTGATATTAAGATTCGAGCACAAATCCTTTATTTCCTTTTCAGTAATAAAAATGATTTCCCTGTTGGTAAAACTTGGGATGTGATTTCTAATTAAAGTGTGTTCTTCATTGTCCAACCGCACATCATCATCAGGAAAAAATGCTGTTAGCATTTCCTTCATCTTTTGCTCTCTCATGCATTCTGCAGTTTTATTCAGTAATGGTATGCCCACTTGAATATCGGCCGATCTTAACCGTTTAAAAATCCTGTATGCATTCCCGAAAGCATTCGTAGACTCATTTTCTTCAATAAATATTTTCCACGACGTCTTTTTTGCTCTATTGATGGCTCTTAAGTATTTATTTCTTGCCGCTCTGTAAATACTCGGATTCAGGTTACCCCCTCTATAATACAAATTCCTCAGATAATGTAAATGTTCTTTTAATTGTTGAAGCTTTTTATTCCACCAATTTTTGGAAGTAGTCGTGTTTATAGAGGTGTGATGCTTGACGTCGAGAGAAGAGTATGCAGCTTCAATTACTAAATTTGTCAATTTGTTTACCACATTATCAATATCTTCACAATTGAAAATGTGCTTAGAAGCTGAATTTAAATCCAGTAAATCCGAAGGCGAAATACTCTCAGCAAATTTGGTCCAATTCGCCGATTTTTCTCTGAATTTCCATGTCGATGTCTGTCTATTATTGTTTGCCAAGTTTATCATATTGAAGATATCAAAAAGTATTGCCAAATGGTCTGAGGTAACAGAAAGTGCTGAGGTTCTCCAGTTATGTATAAGACCAATGGAATGTTTATTAGAAATTGTCAAGTCGATTATGCTAGCATTTCTGCAAGTTGGGATTTTAAGATTATGAACAAATAGATTCTGCTCCTCGATAATAGACTTTAGAATGTATCCGTTTTTATTTGTCGTTGAATCGAACCAGAGTGGATGTCTTGAATTGAAATCTCCACAAAGGATAATTGGGAGTTGACCAAAGGCCTCAAGTATTTCTGAGATGAATTGGATATGAAATGCAGCCATTGAGTTTGGGTGTATATAGATATTGGCAATAACTATTCTTTTCCCGTTGAAATAGAGAGAGATCGCTGTACAAAAGGAATTTGTAAACCTGTTAATTTTCTCATATATTATGTTGCGGTTCAAAATAATAGTAGCAGTATAAATTTGCCTATCTGTGCTAGAATATACTATTCGTGAATTCTTGCCAAATTTCACTGTATCATTGCACATGTATGGTTCTTGTAGAAATATGATGTCAGGAAGATCGTCTGCGATTGTCACACCTAACTCACTAGTTGCCATCATACTTTTCCTTGCATTAAATTGTATACATCTGATATTGTTATCATTCATCTGAATGGTATTGAGTTCTTTGTATTACTATTTCCATCTGGGTTTTGTACAGGGGACATTCGCTGGAGTTCGCCTTGTGATCAAGAGACCTTCCATTCTTGTACCTCGGGTGTTTAGCGCAGTTGAAACATTTTTGTTTACGCGAACACTCATGATTTCCCGCCGCGCCGCATATTAGGCAAATCTTTTCATGGGAGCATTCGCTGATTTTATGTCTTGGATTAAACTCAAAACATTTCTGGCACTGCCTAACTAATACTTTGTCGTGTATATGGCATCTCTCACAGTCGGTATAGATAAAATTACCCTTCTTCCTTAAGGTTTGATACACTCGTGGAGAAACTCGCAGCACTACATTGTGGTGAGAGGTATTGGATTTCATGGGGAACAGCACTCGGATTTCATTCTCTAGTCCACTCAAATCAGGATTCATGGTACATATGATTGGTATTAAATTATTAACTTCCGTTAATTTACTGACATTTTTATAATAATTGTTGGGTCTCTAGGTTGCGGGGTAAAAATTTTACTATTTGCTTTCAATTCCGCCGCCATGCTCAGTTCCTTTAACAAGTGTTTAGCCTCTTCGTCGCTAGGAGTTTTTATTACTACTGCATTTTTGGTGTTAATAATTTTATTAATTCGTATCCCACTACCGTTTTCTCGTAACTTTTTTATATTAGTTGAAATTGCCTGAGCTATGTTGTTAATAGGCTCATTATTTAGAGGAACTGCGAGCAGTGTAGCTTCAGTGTTTAAGGTCCGTTGTCTTTCCTCAATAAATTTCTGTGTATGATCTCTCTGTGTAACTTGGGCATAAGATAATCCTTTCGAGGAGATCACGCTTCGAATATCACCGAACTTCTCTTCCACTATGTTGCCGACGGTTTCCTTCATCTGTGCCAAAAGGTTCTCGTTATCCGATTCAACCATAGAAGAAATTCCATCTTTCGTTTGTTTTAACATAGTCGAAAGATATGATAAATCATTTTTAGTCAAATTTTTTTGATTTTGTTGAAATTTATTCTCAAAGTATGCAAAAATTTCATCCAGTTTCAAATTTAGTAACCTAACCATAGAATTCATATTTAATCAAAAGAGAAACAATTCGAACTATATAAAAAAAAGCAAGGTAAAATTAAATAGCAAAACTATAAACCGATTTAAAACATTTCAACATAAGCATTTAGAAAAATAAATTAAGAAATTTAGGCAGTGTTTACCGACTAATATTCTTTTTAAAATAAAACAATTTCTACTGTCCTTACTGCGATGTCCTTACTGCGATAGGGCCTGGCTCATCAGTGGTGAACCCTCCCAGCGGTTTCGCCAGTTTAATCTACCATTCACACATTTATCGAATTAATACAAAGCAATAAGGCGCCATCTATATATAACAAATGAAAACATTAAGACACGAGTGTTTTTTTCACAAATAAATCAAACTTTATATTAATTTAGGCCTAATTGGTCTTGTTCTTATTGTTTGCGGAAGAGCATTGCTCGATGTGAATATTTAAATGTAATTCTACTGTCCTAAAAGCTTATGTCCATAGTTTGCTTAAATACCATTTCTAAGATTCCACCCTTCAGTGCAGTGTATATAAAAGCAGACATATCCAATACAGTATTAGAGATTTAGAGAAGCGGTCTGGTATATTAAATTGGCGACACTGCTAGGATGGTTTACCACTGATGAACTAAGCCCTCCCAATATTTTTTCATCGCTAGGACAGTAGAAGTTTTAAAACGACACTTGAAGTTACACCGCATGAGTTTCTTTTAAACGAAAAATAAAAATTTTATTTCAAGGTGAAATATCGATTATTTCTATCCTTTTTTGGATGAGGTATGAAAGGGTGAATTATGAAGAGTAATGACGAACGGAAAAATAAAAGTGTCCAGGGATGGGAATCGAACCCACAATGTTCCGCTTACCGGGCAGATGCCATCTCCACTAGGCTACCCTGGACGTATTTTTCCGTTCGTAAATAATACATAAAGTAACTTACAATACAATATAACACACTGCGGCCTGTGATTGTAAAACGACACTTGAAGTTACACCGCATGAGTTTCTTTTAAACGAAAAATCAAAATTTTGAAGTTTGATTTATTTGGGAAAGAAAAAATCGCGTCTTAATGTTTTCATTTGTTATATTTACCGAATGATAACAGAGAAGTATTCTCTGACGCTGAGCGTTGTATGGTTAAGAGATCTCTTTGCAATCATTGATGATATGTTTATAAATTGTTTAATACCTTAGTTGGAGAATGTTCCAAGAGTTCTATCGTCCAAACATAGGAAACCGTTAGTTTTATCTATAGGTGAAACAATCAGACTTCCAGGGAAAAGTTTATTTTCAAAATCTTCAAGCTCCAGCTTTCGCGGGCACGAAGTTCCTTCTACAGGAGACAACACGGTACAATATTGTAACAAAGTATTTGTTGAGAAAAAGGCATCTCCTTATCGTGCAACTGAAAGTTGCTGATGGCTTGCGCCATCTATCGGAATAAATATCAACTATTCTCGTTGATTATTCCAGAATGAATTATTCCAAATTCTTGATTAATCAAGAATGGATATTTGGCAAATTCTGGTATATAATAAAAAAATCAACGAATAGGTAATATTTATTCCGTTAGATGGCGCAAGCCATCAGCAACTTTCAGTTGCACGATAAGGAGATGTCTTTTACTTAATTTTCCCTGGAAGTCTGATAGTTTCCCCTATAATATGGATACAAGGAATTATTTCATTGAATATTTCTATCTCTTTATATGGAGAATGGAGCTAGGTATGTCACCGTGGAGGACTTGTATTGAGATATGAGACTTAGTGGGAAGGACAATATTTATTTCAATAAATACATTTAAATAACATAAAATGGAATGTCAACATAGGAACAATAAGGCACACACAGGTAAAGTGATATAAAAAGTAGGGTTAAAAGCATTCCACAAATTTTGGCAAGTTTTGCTTGGCAGGTGACAGGGGTCCCGGATGCCAGCTCCAGGCCGCAGCAATTGTACAAAACTCTGACTGAAGCGCACTTAGGTATGGCCAAATAGATTCAGAAAAACGTGTATAAAAAGGTATAAAAGTTCTGTAATACCTCAAGTATTATTACATATGTTCCATATAAATAAGGTACCAGAGAAACTTTGAAGAGGTGTAAGAGAGACTTGGGCGCCGCTGAGATATTCAGGACATGAACTTCCACTTCTTCTTCTTGGCTGAGGCGGTGTTGATCTGGAACTGCCAGTGGTCCAATTCCTTGATGTACCTGGGCACACATCTGGTGGCGTCACCTCCTTGGAGATTTCAACCTGGTGGATTGGGTCAACAGCTTATCCCAAATGATTCCTCTCAACGTACTTTGTAGGAATATATCAAATATTACTAATTTATATATCTATCTCTATGAAAAAGGCATCTCCTTATCGTGCAACTGAAAGTTGCTGATGGCTTGCGCCATCTATCGGAATAAATATCAACTATTCTCGTTGATTTTTAATTATTCCAGAATTGGCCAAATACCCATTATTGATTAATCAAGAAAAGCTAACTACGGGCGCGTTTCGGGCTGTTGGCCCTCATGGCCCTTGATTAATCAAGAATGGGTATTTGGCGGATTCTGGAATAATTAAAAATCAACGAGAATAGTAGATATTTATTCCGATAGATGGCGCAATCCATCAGCAACTTTCAGTTTCACGATAAGGAGATGCCTTTTTAATAATTTATGCACCTTATCCCAGTACAATATTACATTTGTACTATTTTTTTCACATATCTATCTCTCTTAGGACTATAAGACCAAGATTCAAATGGCCATCAGTCGAAGAAATTACGTCCACGTCTCTTCAAGTGGAATGTGACAATGAACCAAACGACCCTCAGTCAGATTCGTCTAATGTAAATAATTGTTATTTTCATTTTTTATTTTGTTTTATATTTGGTTTATATTATTTTTCTGACAATGTTTATACATACACTAGAAGTCAACTTCTTTATACTTTAGACCTTATCTTCTTTATACTTTAGACTTTATCTTCTTTATACTTTAGACCTTATCTTCTTTATACTTTAGCTTCACTTCTCTAGACTTCGCTTCTTTATACTTTAGCTTCTCTTCCTCAAACTCTAGCTTCTCAGCTACACTTCTTTATACTTTAGACTTTATCTTCTTTATACTTTAGACCTTATCTTCTTTATACTTTAGACTTTATCTTATTTATACTTTAGACTTTATCTTCTTTATACTTTAGATTTTATCTTCTTTATACTTTAGACTTTATCTTCTTTATACTTTAGACTTTATCTTCTTTATACTTTAGAGACCTTATCTTCTTTATACTTTAGACTTTATCTTCTTTATACTTTATCTTCAGGCTTCCTATGAACGTCTCTTGCCTTTTCACTTGAGCTCGAGCTCCTTGATTCCCTCTCCTAATCTGCAGACTCTCACTCTCCCCGCGCGCCTGTCTCATACCTTTTTCGCCGGCTTTTATAGTCGTATAAGGTCATGTGGTCGGACTCTGTGGCGCACTCTGTGGCGCATCCCTTGGCGCGCGCCATCTAGAGCCGTCTTCCTGAGTCATTTCCAACAGTAAGGCCACGCGTTTTTTAAATTTTATTTAAAGGGAAGTCCTACATCAGCTGGACATAGATTGTAGTGAAATCGATAAATAAAATGCTACTGATGAAGAACTTTCCCGAAAGCTTCCTAAATTTATTTTAATAAAATAAATTGTGGCGTTACCGTCCGCTCTTTTGTTATATACAGTTAAACCTGTCTATAGCGCTCCTTTTAAAAAGCGCCTTCCTCTCTATAGCGCTCGATTTTAAACATTAAAATGTAAATATTTCACATTAAAAGTGACCTGTCTATAGCACCCCCTCTCTATAGCACCTTCCTCTCTATTTATCCCGATTTTAAACATTAAAATGTAAATGTTTTACATTAAAAGTGAACTGTCTATAGCACCCCCTCTCTATAGCACCTTCCTCTCTATAGCGCTCGATTTTAAACATTAAAATGTAAACATTTTACATTAAAAGTGACCTGTCTATAGCACCCCCTCTCTATAGCACCTTAATTTGGTGAGTCCCAAGAGGGGGCGCTATAGACAGGTTTAACTGTATTTACAGATGGCTCACACGCTGATACGTCTAAAGATTCAATACGGCCCGATATAGACGTACCTCACCACAGCTCGCTGCAGTGACAACACCTGGAGGCTTTCAGAATGGAAGGCGAGGAGAATACTTTGAGGTAAATTATTCGGAGATCTCACCATTTCCGATGATGGCTCAAAAACTTTCATTGAAAATTGACTGGAAAATGGTGTTGGTTGATTGGTTTCTTAGTGGATCCATTTCATCACTTCTCAGCTTAACGTTTTAATATTTGATTCCTCAACCATATTGTGACGAAGAAATAATTTTATAAATGTATTTTATTATTTATTCAATCAATGAAAATACACAGCATGATAATGTAGGGATTGGATGCTAAAACAAAGATTAATTTTATATAAAACTCTTTTCAGACCAATACTAACCTATGGATCTGAAATATGGCATAAATTTATTAATAAAAGAAGTAAGCAAAGATTAAACTCTCAGCAATATCAGATTCTTCTTTGGGTAGTGAGAGCCTATAAAACGACCTCATCAAATTGTATTCAGAGTTTGGCAAAAATACCTATTTTCACAGATCACATAGAATCGTTGATAATAAAATACGAATTGGCCAATCTATCAAAAGAAGAAATTAATTTATTTAGACCGCATGCCCCAACTATAATTCATAACTTCATGGAATCAAGAATGGCTGAAACAATAGCTAACATTAATGAAACATTCCGAAAATTTTCCCATTTGGAATTCCTTTTTATTTTCGTCCGAATTTTTATAACTCACAGTTCATCACAAATCATGGTAATTTTGGAGAATTTCTGTCGAAAATCGGGGCAACGGATGATCCTAGCTGCTTCTGTGGAAAAGAAAACCAAGACTCAATACATTTATTATTAGAATGTCAGATATTTCACAGCTACAGAAGTAATCATTTTTATCCCATCGAAGAAATTTGCGAATTTGTATATAACAAAGACACTTATGTAAAATTCAATAATTTTTGTAAATTCATTTTAGATTTTCTCTTCTGTTTGAGAAAACCATCGTTTAAGTTTTAATTGTGTTTTCAGTCGGTTATTGAGTTGTATTTAATGAATTGTATATAGGTTGCTAAAATAATCCATTTTAGATTTTCTCTTCTGTTTTAGAAAACCATCGTTTAAGTTTCAATTATGTTTTTAGTCCGGTTATTAAATTGTATAAAATGAATTGTATATAATCTACTAAAATGTATTTAGGCGCAAGTATCCCGAGCTGGGATATCGCGTCCGATATGTAAAATAAAAAATAAAATTAAACTCTGTATTTGCTGAAATTTTGTTATATGTTCTATAGCTTTGTTGTTCAATATTCTCTAGCTGTAAATATTTTGTTATCATTTTAATTATAGTAGTCGTGCTGACGTCATAAATATCTTTATCATTGTGATCTGTCTTCTATTACTACGTTACTATATCTATTTACTTGATGGGACATAGCGCGTTTTACCGTACACACAAGGGACCCATTTTTGTTGTTGTTGTTGTCGTGTCCAATGAAGCGCCTCATATGTCTCCATGCATCTCTATCACAGCAGCAGCAATGTCCATTATCTTGGGCGTGTAAAGTTGCTGATCTGGGTCCATGTCAGTTTTCTGTTGTTGTCGTGTCCAATGAAGAGACTCAGATGTCTCCATGCATCTCTATCATAGTAGCAGCAATGTCCACTATCTTGGATGTGTAAAGCTTCTGCTCTGGGTCTATGTCAATTTTCTGCAAGGCTGCGGCCATTGCTGAGCATGAGAATATGTGAGTAGGTGTTAGTTCCACACCAGGACAGTTGTTGTATTCCTATAGATTCTTGTGCCATCTGGATGTATTGTCATTCCTTTATAGTGTTTTGTTCTAAGTTGTTCTAAGGGACCCGTTCACCCGTCTATATAATATAAACTTAAACAGACGTGTGTCTCTCCACACGCGAGTCTCACCACTTAGGCGGCCAGCGATGCCGGTTGAGGTGGGCCTGCAGCCGCGGGGGCAGACTGCGGAGCAGCGGCCGCTCCAGGCGTTCCACCAGCTCGTACCTCACACAGAGGAAGTGAAGGCACCACTCCAGCAGGTTCTCCAGCCCTTGGACCTGGACAGATTGTGGTTGGTTCTCTGACAATCACATAGAGATTTAACATAAATGTCGCTGAACGACCTATTCTTAACAATTGACTCGGTGTTTCCAAGAAAAGCAGTTATAAGAAGGAACAATGGAGGTAATACAGTAGCGACTCCCACCTCGCAGGTCTCGAGCAGGCCTAGCACGGAGGAGGCCGGCGGGGCAGCGGCCGAGAAGGCGGCGATCAGTCCGGCCTCCAGGAGGGTGGCGAACCTCGGCAACAGCAGAGCCCGGGCCAGCTCGAGCTCCTCAGCCGCCAACTGCGGATCGCACAGCGCGGCGCGGTCCCGGTACAGGAAGTGCAGTAGCCGCCGCATCGCGTCGCCCCCCACGTGGGCCAGCTGCACCTCGCCCGTCTGGGACTCCAGGAAGTGGCCGTCGTGGAACATGGCACGGAAGAAGTCGCAGCGCGCTGACAGCAACTGGCGGTGTGCTCGGACCTTGTCGTCCGCCAGGAAGAACGTGACATCTGCGCGGACAGTCAGTCTGACGAAGAGGCGAGTGCCACGAGCACCTACCAGTATATCTGTCAGCCTTCTGGAGAGCGTGGAGCCGCTTCCCCACATCGTAGAGTCTGATTGGCTGGTTCCCTTCACGTCGAGAAACCTTGGAGAGGACCTGGATTATCACAGTGATGACAAAGAATGAAATCAGCGGGATTAGAACCACTAACCTCTTGGTTGACGATCTGGAGGTCTAAGAGCAATTTACGGAGCGGATCTGTAAGTACTTCGACTTCCCCGGAGTAAAATATCCTGCACACCAAGGTTCATAACTCGGTGGCTAGAAGTTTTATCGACATTTTTATCTCGCTTTTTTTTCTTTTGAGGTAAAAAATACAGTTTTAGCCATGTTGTGTATGTAAATAGATGAAAATTATTTGAATTCTTTAAAGCCTCATTATATAAAAATATATGTGTATATAAATTGGACATTGGTTGTTGGGCCAGACGGAAGAATAAGAGCTAAATAAAGAGTCATGGTCAAGTTTGAGTTGTTGTACGTCTAATTACGACACAACAAGCCACAAAAAAGTTTATGTTTAGAAATATTAAATTGTTTGATTCATTTATTCAACTTGCAATCACATCCGTCTGTCCACAAATTGTGTAATCGATTTGTATTTATTCCTCCAGACCACCTTGAAGCCTCAATATTAGAAAACTTACTCAACCTGATGACAACGTAACAAAATTCCAAACTTCTAGACCTTCAGGTGAAATGTTAAGTAGAAAGAGATTTTCAGAAATCTTCAAGAATAATTCTGGTATACAACAACACACAAAATCAAAAATATTTCGCCCCCTCGAATAAGCATAGGTTAACCTTTTGTAATGATTAACGAGGTATTAATTGTTTTGTTTTTTTCAAATATTAGCTCAATTTCTCAGGTTATGGACATACAACATTTTACCCAGGAGGAAAATTAATGACATAAAACTCATTACTATAGATATTGCCCATGTGGAAAATTGGGGAAAACAAACTTCAGGATGGGACAGCTCCCTCTCTCTCTCTCCCGCCCGAGCAGAGCTCCGCTCTGAAGGAATTCCTTGACAAGGCAATCGCCCATGTCGGGGACAAGGACTCCGACCTCCGAGGCAAGATGCTGTCCGACTTCAGGGCAGAATGCGATATTGAACGAGACGACACCCAGTGGGATTCGTCGGACACAGATAATGTGTGATTGTTTTTATACATATTTCCCTCTCTATATAATTAACCCTATATAGTGTTATATGTACCTTGTAATAAAGTATGTTTCAATCTCTCTCTCTTTCTCTTTTCATCTCTACTTGAATAGTGTGCACTGTGCACTTTTGTCTATATTTTGACGGGATGTCAATACAACTATGTTATTTGTCATTTGTCTCTCCCTCTCTTGAGGTGACCCGGATTACTGGAGCGGATGACACAGCAATTTATTTAAGGCAAGAACAAACTATGAATGATAAACAAAAGATAAGTATTGAGGGAAGTTTACAGAGTAGTAAAATATAAACATAAAAAATGATACTCTGTTAATAAAATAATAAATACTTTGCGACAATATAAATAAGCCAAACATAGTGGAAATTAATATAAACTGTCGTACATCTGCATGTATTTTACCTCAAATACCATGTGTACTTGGAGATATTTATCAAACTGCCTAGGGTAGCCTAG
Organism: Cordylochernes scorpioides; assembly: GCA_030710605.1. Taxonomy (NCBI): domain Eukaryota; kingdom Metazoa; phylum Arthropoda; class Arachnida; order Pseudoscorpiones; family Chernetidae; genus Cordylochernes; species Cordylochernes scorpioides. The sequence goes on from CP092867.1 coordinate 93,837,034, forward strand.
TGGACATGGCATCTGCCCGGTAAGCGGAACACTGTTATTTCGATTCCCATCCCTAGACACTTTTATTTTCCGTTTATCATTACTCTTCACAATTCATCCTTTCATACCTCATCCCTAAAGGTTAGAAATAGTCATTATTTCTCCTTGAAATAAATTTTGATTTTTCGTTGAAAAGAAACACATGCGGGATAATTTTCAAATGTCGTTTTAGAATCATAAGCCGCATTTGATTATATTGCTTATACTAATCATGTAAATTCTCTTTTAAAAATATAATTTTTTCAGATTTCCCAGGAGAATTATTTTTATATATAAAATGGAAGGTCTTAACAAAATATTTTGTATACGCGAACAACATTTTATTTGGTTTATTAAACATTATTTATACAGAAATATTTAGAAAGTAATAAAAATGGCATTTATGGATTTAGGGCTTTTCTGTGATGTCCCTATAGACGATACGACGATAAAGTTTCTCTTCGCGCCGCAAGACGTTAAAGTACTAGGGACAAAGTTTCAAGACTTCGAGGGATCCTTGGCAGAATCACGTCAGAACCATGTCAGTAGCAACAAGATTTACAAGCTATAAGTTCCAATAGGGAATGTTCTATGTAGCCAAATATTTCTTATTTCATGAACAGATTATTCATTTTTATATTTTGCTACTCTGTAAACTTGCTTCATTGCCTCTCTGATGTTTTATAAATTTCATTTTGTTCTCTTGCCATAAAAATAATTTTCATGTCATTCTAAGGTTTGTCTTTCCTAATTTTATACGTGACAATATGTTTTAAAAATAACGCTAAAAATATATTTCTAATTCTCTTCGATAGAGGGTGCTAATTTGATGTTATTTTAAAGATCAAATACTATTCCAAAACCTTTCCGAATTGCACCAAATGTCAGGATTCTCCAGCGAGCCCAGAACACATCACATCGGGCATTGCCGAACAGACATCTACACCAGCTGTGGTCATCGAGGCGATAAAGAGGCCTTCAGGA
>CP092867.1:93838135-93873816 GCA_030710605.1 Cordylochernes scorpioides
CGATTCATCACTTCTCAGCTTAACGTTTTAATATTTGCTTTCTCAACGATATTGTGTCGAAGAAATAACATTATCATTTATTTAATCATTCAAAACACACACAGTATAATATAACTCTCAACTATAGAAGCTTGAGGGATGAGTTTCTTTTGCAAATAAATTTATTTCGAGCTTTCGGGCAACGCCCTTCTACAGGAAAATTAAAAATAAAGTAAATTAAATTACATTACACTGAGATTAAGCTCAACTGTGTAATATAATCTCAGTGTAATATAATTTAATTTACTTTATTTTTAATTTTCCTGTAGAAGGGCGTTGCCCGAAAGCTCGAAATAAATTTATTTGCAAAAGAAACTCATCCCTCAAGTATTTGAACATTCTATTAAGGGATTAGCCTATTAATAATATAACTCTGTATTTGCTGGAATCTTGTTATATGTTTTATAGCTTTGTTGTTTTCAATATTCTCCAGCTGTAAATAATTTGTTATCATTTTGATTATAGTAGTCGTGCTGGCGTCATAACTATCTTTATCATTGTGATCTGTCATCTATTACTACATTACTATATCAATATACTTGATGGGACATAGCGCGCTTTACCGTACACACAAGGGACCCATTGTTGTTGTTGTCGTGTCCAATGAAGAGCCTCAGATGTCTCCATGCATCTCTATCACAGCAGCAGCAATGTCCACTATCTTGGGTGTGTAAAGCTGCTGCTCTGGGTCCATGTCAATTTTCTGCAAGGCTGCGGCCATTGCTGGGCATGAGAATATGTGAGTAGGTGTTAGTTCCACACCAGGACAATTGTTGCATGTCCTATAGGTTCTTGTGCCATCTGGATGTATTGTCATTCCTTTGAAGTGTTTTGTTCTAAGTTGTTATAAGGGACCCCTTCACCCGTCAATATAATATAAACTTAAACAGACGTGTGTTTCTCCTGTCCTAGAAGCGAGTCTCACCACTTAGGCGGCCAGCGATGCCGGTTGAGGTGGGCCTGCAGCCGCGGGGGCAGACTGCGGAGTAGCGGCCGCTCCAGACGTTCCACCAGCTCGTACCTTACACAGAGGAAGTGAAGGCACCACTCCAGTAGGTTCTCCAGCCCTTGGACCTGGACAGATTGTGGTTGGTTCTCTGACAATCACATATAGATTTAACATAAATGTCGCTTAAAGACCCATTATTAACAATTGACTCGGTGTTTCCAAGAAGAGCAGTTATAAGAAGGAACAATGGAGGTAATACAGTAGAGACTCCCACCTCGCAGGTCTCGAGCAGGCCTAGCACGGAGGAGGCCGGCGGGGCAGCGGCCGAGAAGGCGGCGATCAGTCCGGCCTCCAGGAGCGTGGCGAACCTCGGCAGCAACAGAGCCCGGGCCAGCTCGAGCTCCTCAGCCGCCAACTGCGGATCGCACAGCGCGGCGCGGTCCCGGTACAGGAAGTGCAGTAGCCGCCGCATCGCGTCGCCCCCCACGTGGGCCAGCTGCACCTCGCCCGTCTGGGACTCCAGGAAGTGGCCGTCGTGGAACATGGCACGGAAGAAGTCGCAGCGCGCTGACAGCAACTGGCGGTGTGCTCGGACCTTGTCGTCCGCCAGGAAGAACGTGACATCTGCGCGGACAGTCAAGTCTGACGAAGAGGTGAGGGCCACGAGCCACCTACCAGTATATCTGTCAGCCTTCTGGAGAGCGTGGAGCCGCTTCCCCACATCGTAGAGTCTGATTGGCTGGTTCCCTTCACGTCGAGAAACCTTGGAGAGGACCTGGATTATCACAGTGATGACAATGAAATCAGCGGGATTAGAACCACCAACCTCTTGGTTGACGACCTGGAGGTCTAAGAGCAATTTACGGAGCGGATCTGTAAGTACTTCGACTTCCCCGGAGTAAAATATCCTGCACACCACGGCTCATAACTAGAAGTTTTATCGACATTTTTATCTCGCTTTTTTTTCTTTTGAGGTAAAAAATACAGTTTTAGCCATGTTGTGTATGTAAATAGATGAAGATTATTTGCATCCTTTAAAGCCTCATTATGTAAAAATATATGTGTATATAAATTGGACATTGGTTGTTGGGCCAGACGGAAGAATAAGAGCTAAATAAAGAGTCATGGTCAAGTTTGAGTTGTTGTACGTCTAATTACGACACAACAAGCCACAAAAAAGTTTATGTTTAGAAATATTAAATTGTTTGATTCATTTATTCAACTTGCAATCACATCCGTCTGTCCACAAATTGTGTAATCGATTTGTATTTATTCCTCCAGATCACCTTGAAGCCTGAATATTAGGAAACTCACTCAACCTGATGACAACGTAACAAAATTCCAAACTCCTAGGCCTTCAGGAAAAATGTTAAGTAGAAGGAGATTTTCGGAAATCTTAAAGAATAATACACAACACACACAATCAAAAATATTTCGCCCCCTCGAATAAGCATAGGTTAACCTTTTGTGATGATTAACGAGGTATTAATTGTTTTGTTTTTTCAAATATTAGCTCAATTTCTCAGGTTATGGACATACAACATTTTACCCAGGAGGAAAATTAATGACATAAAACTCATTACTATAGATATTGCCCATGTGGAAAATTGGGGAAAATAAACTTCAGGATGGCACAGCTCTCGGTCTCTCTCTCCCGCCCGAGCAGAGCTCCGCTCTGAAGGAATTCCTTGACAAAGCAATCGCCCATGTCGGGGACAAGGACTCCGACCTCCGAGGCAAGATGCTGTCCGACTTCAGGGCAGAATGCGATATTGAACGAGACGACACCCAGTGGGATTCGTCTGACACAGATAATGTGTGATTGTTTTTATACATATTTCCCCCCCATATAATAAACCCTATATAGTGTTATATGTACATTGTAATAAAGTATGTTTCAATCTCAATCTCTCTCTCTTTTCATCTCTACTTGAATAGTGCGCACTGTGCACTTTTGTCTATATTTTGACGGGATGTCAATAAAACTGTGTTATTTGTCATTTGTCTCTCCCTCTCTTGAGGTAACCCGGATTACTGGAGTGAGATGACACAGCAATTTATTTAAGGCAAGAACAAACTATGATTGATAAACAAAAGATAAGCAATGAGGGAAGTTTACAAAGTAGTAAAATATAAACATAAAAAATGATACTCTGTTAATGAAATAATAAATACTTTGCGACAATATAAATAAGCCAAACATAGTAGAAATGAATATAAACTATCGTATACATCTGCGTGTATTTTACCTCAAATACCATGTGTACTTGGAGATATTTATAAAACTTCTTATACTAATCATCAAAATTCTCATTCAAAAATCTAATTTTTCTCCCTTTATTTTTTCAGATTTCTCAGGAGAATTATTTTTATATGTAAAATGGAAGGTCTTAACAAAGTATTTTGTATGCGATACAACATTTTATTTGGTTTATTAAACATAATTTTGAAAAAAAATAGTAAAAATGTGATATTGTACTGGGATAAGGTGCATAATTTGAAAAAAAGGCATCTTCTTATCGTGCAACTGAAAGTTGCTGATGGCTTGCGCCATCTATGTGTCGCGGTCTCACGCAATTCTGGCCTTAACTACCCGTTTCATGATTTTTCAGGATGCCTTGAATGACCAAATTTTTGGTCGTTGAGGTACAGCTTGCACCACGCTGATGAGGGCTAACAGCCCGAAACGCGTCCGTGGTTAGCTTTTCTTGATTAATCAAGAATGGGTATTTGGCCAATTATGGAAAAATTTAAAATCAACGAGAATAGTTGATATTTATTCCGATAGATGGCGCAAGCCATCAGCAACTTTCAGTTGCACGATAAGGAGATGCCTTTTTTTCATAAACATTATTTCTAAAGATGCAAAAATATTTAGAAAGTAATAAAAAATGGCATTTATGGATTTAGCATTTTTTTGTGATGTCCCTATAGACGATACGACGACAAAGTTTCTCTTCGCGCCGCAAGACGTTAAAGTACCAGGGACAAAGTTTCAAGACTTCGAGGGATCCTTGGCAGAATCACGTCAGAACCATGTCATTATCAACAAGATTTACAAGCTGTAAGTTCCAATAGGGAATGTTCTGTGTAGCCAAATATTTCTTATTTCATTAACAGATTATTAATTTTGACATTTATATTTTGCTGCTCTGTAAACTTGCCTCATTGCCTCTCTGATATTTTATAAATTTCATTTTGTTCTTCTGCCATAAAAATAATTTTCGTGTCATTCTAAGGTTTGTCTTTCCCAATTTTATGCGTGACAATAGGTTTTAAAAATAACGCTAAAAATATATTTCTAATTCTCATCGATTGAGTGGGCTAATTTGATGTTATTTTAAAGAATCAATACTATTCCAAAACCTTTCCGAATTGCACCAAATGTCAGGATTCTCCAGCGAGCCCAGAACACATCACATCGGGCATTGCCGAACAGACATCTACACCAGCTGTGGTCATTGAGGTGATAAAGAGGCCTTCAGGATCTGGTCTAGACTTGAAGTCCAGACCTGGGACAAAAGAAAAAAATACTTATAATTAATAGGCTAATCCCTTAATAGAATGTTCAAATCTAAAAGCTTGAGGAATGAGCTTCTTTTGCAAATAAATTTATTGCCTCGCTTAATATCAGTGTAATATATTTTAAATTTCTTTATTTTTATTTTTTCCGTAGAAAGGCGTTGCCCGAGAAAGCTCGAAATAAATTTATTTGCAAAAGAAACTCATCCCTCAAGCTTTTAGATTTGAACAAAAAAAAAATACTATTGGCATTCCATGCTGAAATATTTTTCAGGATTCGTGAGGACATGTCATCTTTGTCAGCGCTAACAAAGAAACGCGTCGTTTTGACCTTTGGTCTTTTCTTAGAAATGATATTCTGCGAATCCTCCTATTGTAGCATCTTGCGTTACCTTTCCAATAGATGTGGTCTTCATATTTACTGTTCTTCTATATCTTGTATTTTGGATGGTCAGAAGTGTATAGAGTAATCAACCCGACGGCAATCCCGCCCAGAAGTACTCCTCTACATGGGCGGGAGAAGCAGCACAAGTAAGGGACTGTCCTGTAGGGCGAAGTACAAAGTGAGCCCCGAGCCGCTACGGTAACCGTGAAGGCTTACAGAGAACCCTGAAATGTGGCTGACTAACGGGGTAATGGCATCCCCCATTCCATGGAGCAATAGCCATACGAACAAGGCACCTCAGTTGGCTGGTATGGTGATCAGGGTGCATGGACCGATCTGCTCCATGAACAAGACATCACCACCCGACGGCAATACTCACATCACGAGGGGATCTAGGAGGTTGGCGGGGACGATGCCGGTGAGGTCCAGCGGGGAGGGACGACCACTGTCCAGCTACAAACCACAGTCACAGATGGAGTACGTACAAATTCTTATATGTACATTCTCATCTAGAAGACTCCCAATATACTTAAGTTTAGTGGCTATCGTAGGGTATGTATGTATTTATTCTTGTTTTGTCCACAGTGACTGGAGGATTTCTAATTGTTCTACCGCACTTTTTTAGATGTATCTATCTAGATTTCAGGTTACATTCGTACGCTACAGTAAGGTAGCTGTCTACATGCCGACCTGTTGTATGCGGCCACATGGCACGGGGACCTTAGATAACCAGCCATTTTGTAGCAGCTCACTGAGTGTCTGACAAGTCCATGTTAACTTGTACAAATGCATTAGATGGATGTCACAAATGTCGATCAATGAATGCACTGATGGAGGATGTAGTCACATACAAGGTGAACAATTACCTCCGGGAGATTTGTTATTTCAAGATATCGAGAAGTTATACTCGAGGAAAATGCCACTTATGAGGAATCATATCTTTGTACAAAATTAAGATTCCAGCTTCAACAATCCGGTGCTAATGGTTCTTTCGTAAATTCGACAAATCATGATTGCTAGAAACCTTTACTAACCCCAGATAGAGATTCATTGACTGTGAGCTGTATTCATTTGTCGTGGTTTCTTCCTAATGGTTGCCTCAAATCTCAGACACCATAAAAGATAAAATTTTATTTTTACAAAATCAACTCTCTTTTTATCAGCATCACCACAATATATCTATCCTTTTATTTTTACAAAATATTCTTTTCTCGCATGCACACACACAATATATTCATATTTATACTGCATTTTACTTTAAAAAAAAAAAGAAGAAAACAAATCAGCATATAGAATCACTACAGACTCAAAACAGATTTTACAATCCTTGTTTACCTATTGTTTAAACATCCAAGATATTTGTTTTAAATAAAATTTACTTTTCAGGTGTCTGATGATCTTGTTAATGGATGCGCACGCACCGACGGCTACAAACAAACACGGCTACTTCGATATCTTCATATATTCAGAGAAGCTATAGAATTCGTCCATGTTAGAGCCGTTCTAACTTCGGCTATTTTAGGATGATCAACCCTTGGTTATTATTTTATAGTAAAATAGTAAGGATTCATTTTTTTGCACATTAAGGAGAATTTTTCTTCAACGTAATATGAAAATATAAAATGTGTGTATATTAATTCCATGTGTTTAATGAGGAATTGGAACCCCACCAGCTGAGCTAGGCGCGGGCTCGCAGCGGCGGCCATCAGGACGTGGCACGAGGCCGTAGCCCCGCCGGTCGCCAGCTCCAAGTCGTGGCCCGTGAGGTCCTCCCTGAGGTCCTGCAGACACTCCAGGAGCGGACGGTCTGCCAGGCGGATGGAAGGGCAGGGAGGGGCTTGAGGGCAGTAGGGCTTCTGCAACACCGGCCATCTCTTCATTTCTCTCTCTGTAGGGCATTATCGGAGTTCTCACCTGAGGTTGAGGCGGCTGCACGTTCTTGTATGGTATGATCCAAAAGGAATTCCGTTTCTGTCGGAGCAGAGCCATTCTAATGACGTTCTCGAAGAGTTCTTGAATCCCGAAACCTGTCAGAGCACTGGTCTCATAGTAGGGCGCTCCGAGGTCCCGCGATAGAGCCCTGGCGTCTTCTGGGGGCACGAGCTCCTGGTCTTTTACAAACCTGGATGCAAAATAATCTGGTGAGGCAGTGTAGACACGATATAGTTGAAAGTAGTTTTTCAGAATTCTTAAAGTAAATATTCTATTGGAATTACCTAGTAGAAGTTCGGTGTTAGTTCTAGATAGAATAGGAAGGTCAATTCACCATCCGCTCTAGATGTCAGCCATTTAAGGTTGATCTATATTCTAGCAGCATCAGCAGCCTATCTAGCAGGTACCATCCTACCTGGCGGCCGGCCGTAGATGGCAGTCCCGCAGGTCGTTCTGGCAAGCCACCAGCACCACGGGGGTGTCCGGCGGGCACCAGCGGCGCACCTCCCGCAGCCAGAACCTGCCCAGGCTGGCCAGCGAGCGCCGCCTCCCCACGGAGTAGCACAGCAGCACCACCTCGGCCCGGTCGTAGGAGAAGTGGCGGTCGCGGTCATGGGCGCCAAACGTATCCCAGAGTCTCAGAGACACTTGGATCCCGTCAACAGTCTGCAGGGACCTCTGGAACACCTGCTCGGGGTCACCCGGGATAACAGATGTACTTATACACGCCAAACCACACAGTATCTACCAATGCTGAAATCAATATAGCGTGCTGCGGAAGTGTGTTTAAAGCAAGGTCTTTGGAAGCGAGGCCACCATTGCCAGGAAGTAAAGAGGAAGTCTCTGATGCCACGACTGAAGAATGTGTGGACTCCGCCCACGATTGGTCAGCCATTGTCCAGAACAATGGAGGAGGAATGCTGATCTCCACCGATCTCCCAGGCCACCAGTGGACAAGGTTACCGGCGGTATCTATCACTGGGTATATCACATAGACTGGAGGGTCATATAGCCTGGATAGAACTCTGTCATAATATTCAATTCTACAAGGCAACATGTATTTGATATTCAATATTCCTACCTCCAAAACACACAACAACAGAATCTCTCTCACGTACATATGTAAATATTATTACTAATTGAACCTAACTCATGTAAATGAAAATCTATCTTTCTATATATATTGATATATTTTTAAAGAATTAATCCAATATATACAGGGTGATCCAAAAGTCCCTCACTATTTTAAAAATTAATAACTCCGCGAATATTTGCGCTAGAGCAATGCGGTAAACACCATTGTGTTCAGGATGCAATGAGATTTTTTATGGCAAATAATGAAAATTTCGAAATTGATTTTAGTTACAATTTTATTCGCTAGATGGCGCTCTACCAGAATCAATGATTCAGCGGCCAAATTGTTTAATAAATTGAAAAATATAACTGATCGACACGTATTTTTCCTTTTTGAATACCAGGAAAGAACCCTAATAATATCAGATGATAAATTAATAAAACACCATTTCGTTAAAAGTTAGAGGAATTGGTTGACGATTTTTAAATACAATCTGAGATATGTAAAATAGGTATATACAAATTAAAACACGTAGCAAAAATATTTCTATTTTAGATGGAGTTTTGTGAAATATAAGGCAATCTTTTACCGTAATAAAAATATTATCTATAAGAAATTTAAACTATTTTATACGCGTATGCTTCTTTTCAAAATTAAGCAATTTCTACTGCCCTTACTGCAATAATTTTTATTTATGCTTATGAGGTGATACAGCAACGTCTTTACAATTAAAGAGGAGACAAAATGAATCAAATCTAGAAAAAAGAAGTGAGGACATCTCGGTCAGCTGCTGTATTGTCCGTGAGGTCAAGAGACGTACGGACCTCTATGGTGTTGATCTCTTGGCGGAACGACTTGGCAGTCGTTGCAATAATAAATTAATGGAAGGGCTTGGATCATCAGTGGTGAACCTTCCAGAGGTTTTGCCAGTTTATCATTGCAGTAAGGGCAGTAGAATATTGTTTGATTTTGAAAATAATCATATGTGTATAGAATAGTTTCATTTTCTTATAACAGGTGGCGCCCTAATGCACATAAACTATCGTCTGCCAAAACTTTTGAAAGGAATCTTGGGAGCTATTTTCAAATATAATTTTTAAATATAAACACACACACAATTAGTAGAAAACGCCTAGATAAAGCCATTTGCTTTATTATTTCAAGACGTGTAGTTCAAGCTACTTCATTTTAAATAAGACATCCCCAGGCCGTGCAAATCAAAGTTGCTGATGGCCTCTCTATATATGTACACCAATACCTCGCTTTGCGTTGTTTCGTTTTGCGTTTTTTTCGAAGTTGCGTCGCTGCTTAATTTTTACTGATTTTCACTGTGCGTCGTTAGATTTTCGAAGTTGCGTTGTTTTGGATTCGAGTCTTTAATTTTTTTATTATTTTTTTCCCCTAAAATATGGCAACACCTTTGTTTTTGATTGCGCCTTTACATATTTTCACTTTGCGTCGTGTTTTTTTTTGGAACGTAACCCCGACGCGAAGCGAGGTATGGGTGTACATTTATCTGTTTTGCGGACAACTTCATTATTTGAACAATTTTTACCAATAATTCTATATGAGTATTGAAAATGTTTTAGGATATTTTTCAGAAATAATTTTATCATTGTGTGTGTGTGCAATTTTATTTCTACAAATTTGAGTGAACCTGTTAAAAACTCTCACTATGACGGATCTTTATCCATACCTTTATAGCCATGTTCCATATACCAACCTTAGGGTTGTTTTAGTCCTATTTTTGCGTTTTAGCTCTATACAAATTCATTTTTAAAAATTAGAGTAAAGTCTTTAAAAAAACGATCGTAATTACAACACATGCCCTACAAATTTCTCTATAATAACAGCCCAATTATTAAGGAAAAGTTATAGAAATTATAAAATGGCGCCAAATTCAAATATAAAAGGGAACTCCTTCTTATGATCTCTTATAGAAGGTAAGCTAATAGGATCCGGGATCCGATGAACGGGATTGGCTTTGACAATAAAATGTCAAAGAAGGAGACGGGATGACGAGACTTTCGCTTCAGCTAAAATGCTAATTTTCAATTAACAATATACGCAGATTGGGCGCCCGTTAAAAAGACAGTACGGAGGAGGGGATGTAAACAAAAGACTGATGAAATCAATTCGACATCATGGAGTCCTCAGGAAGATCTGGAGTTTCCCGGGCCGGGGCAGATATCTCAGAAGTGGAAAAGAGCTGTTGGCCTGACCACGAAGATGCCCTGAAGCTCATCAGGCCGTGTTAGCGACTGGAGTGTACGGAGCGGATTACTCTGTGGAAAGTGGATTCTGTCCACTTAATCTACGGATTACCCTGTGGAACGAGTGTGTCGGTCTACAGCGACAGCGGATCTGCCTACAAGTCGGTGTCGTCCAGACAAGACTGTGTGTGGAGCTTCGCAAGAGGGACATCCACGTCGCTAAGGATTCTTCTCACAGCGTAGGCTGGAAGAAAGTCAAACTTATTGTATTTTCTCCATTTCGTGTCACTCTAAAAAGCACTCGTTCTAGACGCATCCCTTCACGTGTCGTCTTTGTAGCATCCTGATCAGACAACGTACACGAACGGCGTCAGGGCAACGACACAACAATTGATCTACATTAGGGACATATAGAGGCTTTGTTAATCTTCCGCACAAATAATAATGATTAATAACGATAACTAAAATATTATTATTATATCTAATATATTAGATATAACCTTTCCCCCGATATTTCTTCAAATCTATGATGCATATTACAATTTGAAATGCCTATCTATAAAGGTAGATTTTAAAGTACATTTGTAGAAAAAAAAAGTTTTTATTGTCTTTGCCTTCAAACAATGGCAATCAGACACATCTGTGATGTCTTAAAGTAACCTGCGTGTCTCAACCAGGCGTTAACTGCAGCAGGTGTTCCATGAAGCGCCACTTCTGCTGGCATATACGTGATGAATTCTACCCAGCCTATCTTATCTTCTGCTGCCCATATATCAACTGTCTTGTTGGGATAAAGCTGCGTGCTTACCTTTACACTTAGGACCTGGCGTGTTCTGCTTGCTTGATAAACATAGTCGCTCGTAGGAAGTAGAGAAGCTGTGGTTTTTACAGTAGTAGGTGCGATGCCATTTTGCAAATCCTCTTTTCTCTTTCACAAAATATTGATGATACGTTTTGGAGTGGATTTGATTTGCAGATCTCGTCGCGTCTGCCATTTTGAAATCCTCTTTTCTCTTTCACAAAATATTGATGATACGTTTTGGAGTGGATTTGATTTGCAGATCTCGCCGCGTCTGCCATTTTGAAATACTCTTTTCTCTTTCACAAAATATTGATGGTAAGTTTTGGAGTGGATTTAATTTTAGGATGTATCGCCTACAACAATCATGTAGATAGATTTTGAAGCACACAGGGAACGCCTAAATGCATATTAAAACTTGTCTATTTTTGGAAACTTTTACAGGTTCAAACCTAAGATAGAATACCAAATGATTAAGGCAGAGAGAGTATATTTCCTCAATGTGATACATTGTATACCTTCTTGTACACCTTTTAAACACTGACCGGAATCTGATAATTTTCAGAGACGGCCTAGAGGTGTAATAAAGTTTTGAGAGTCTATATTAACGGGAAAGGTGTGCCTTTTTAAAATCAATGTTCTTAGGAAAAAATTCCGATCAAAACAGATGTTGAAATAGATTTTACAAATGCATTTTAAAAATTCTGTGTTCATCAATTATGCCTCTATCTATATAAAAAGTATTCTTTCATATGAATAGAACATAACGTTAAAAATATCTCTCAGTAAAATGTAGAATAAGTAGAACACGAGATAAATAGATCTTCAGTTTCATGCTTTATGTAGCATCTCATCCCTACAAAATCTAGGCTTTCCTTCGTAGATCGCGAAATACGTGGTGTCGCTGGAGACCCACTGGCGATTCTCCACCAAACTCTGCAGCGCTGGCGGAGGCGCCATATTCATTGTAAATAGTGTATATAATGTATATTATATTTTTTTTAATAGTGCAGACTGTGTACTTTGCATGTATTGACAAGATGCCAATAAAATTATTTTAATTGTCAATTGTCTAGGATTTCCTATGGTAGGAATACTGACCAGCTTACCGAAACTACGAAATGGCTTTCGATATACATGGAAACATAGCCATGATTGCAGATGACATAGCCATGATAGCCATGATTTATTTGTGAAAATGAAGGGAATATATAGAACACATTCATTGGATCATGTCATACCTAAAAATGTAAACATTTTCTATCAAAAACTTTATTTTGGCAACAATTTGTATCTCAGCTAAGCACCACAAACAAACTGCGAATTGAATACAGAGTTTGTGAAACTGAACTAGAAAGCTGCAATTATATTAACATATTTTATCCTAGAGATTCGATAAAGGAGCTCTAAATAAATGTTCAATGCCTAAGACATATGGTGTTATAAGACATACAGTTAAACCTGTCTATAGCGCCCCCTCTAAATAGCGCCTCCCTCTCTATAGCGCCCGATTTTAAATACGTAGTACGATGCGATATACATTAAAAGTGACCTGTCTATAGCACCTTATTTTGGTGAGTCCCAAGAGGGGGCGCTATAGACAGGTTTAACTGTAAATGACTTATTAAAATTTATTTCATTATTAACTAAAGTCTCTCTATTTTTAAACACAATATATTGAAATCTTAAGTGCTAGAATCTTTGAAGTCTCATCAACTCGGGTATTTGGATTCCCAAATAAATACCATATTTTAAAGACACACACAAATGAAACAATTTAAAAGTTGTTCTTATGAGACTATACATATTCAAATAGATTAACTTCACTTAAGTCATCCAGTTTTGTTAGAAAATATCATACATCAGCACGAGGAGTGAAGGAGTTAAAAAAGAAATTGAAGATTTGCAGATCTCGTCGCGTTTGCCATTTTGCAAATCCTCTCTTCTCTTTCACAAAATATCGAAGGTAGGTTTTGGAGTGGATTTAATTTTAAGATATATCGTCTGAAAGAAACCTATCATCCACTTTGTTATATAGTTTATATAATTATATATGAAACCGCAAAAAAGAAAGTAAAAGACCTATCTGAATAATTTTATACAAGCGCTCAATTATCACTGTTCTTGAAATTCAAGAGAAAATGTACAAAATATTCAAAAAGAATGAGAGCTGTAACAAGGGAAAGGAAGAGTGGTTCACCGCCTGTAGGTTTTATTTGGTCAATTAGTCGAAGTCAAAGCAAGCAAGCCTGTAGGCACCTATCTTTCAACCTCCTTTCTTTGAAGTACAAAAAAGTATAACAGAGCTGGCAAATAAACAAAGCAACCATATCGTTCAAACGATAAGATTTAAGGTCAAGATAATGGAGAGAAAAACATTTTGAACAAAGTTAGTTTGTCACTTATCAGAAACGGAACTCTCACTATCTGGAGCCCGTTCCACTTCCTAGCGCTTGTAGCTGGTAGTTTCTGTCATAGCTTGGGATTCCATAGAGTCGTTTTTCTTTGCTGTGGCCATACTCGGGGAGAAGTTATCCCGCGGTATGGCAGGGAACAATGACTCGGGGAGAAGTTATCCAGCGGTATGGCAGGGAACAATGACTCGGGGAGAAGTTATCCCGCGGTATGGCAGGGAACAATGACTCGGGGAGAAGTTATCCAGCGGTATGGCAGGGAACAATGACTCGGGGAGAAGTTATCCAGCGGTATAGCAGGGAGCAATGACTCGGGGAGAAGTTATCCAGCGGTATGGCAGGGAACAATAACTCGGGGAGAAGTTATCCAGCGGTAAGGCAGGTAAAATGACTCGGGGAGAAGTTATCCAGCGGTATGGCAGGTCACAATGACTCGGGGAGAGTTATCCAGCGGTATGGCAGGGAACAATGACTCGGGGAGAAGTTATCCAGCGGTATGGCAGGGAACAATGACTCGGGGAGAAGTTATCCAGCGGTATGGCAGGTGACAATGACTCGGGGAGAAGTTATCCAGCGGTATAGCAGGGAGCAATGACTCGGGGAGAAGTTATCCAGCGGTATGGCAGGGAACAATGACTCGGGGAGAAGTTATCCAGCGGTATGGCAGGTGACAATGACTCGGGGAGAAGTTATCCAGCGGTATGGCAGGGAACAATGACTCGGGGAGAGTTATCCAGCGGTATGGCAGGGAACAATGACTCGGGGAGAAGTTATCCAGCGGTATGGCAGGGAACAATGACTCGGGGAGAAGTTATCCAGCGGTATGGCAGGGAACAATGACTCGGGGAGAGTTATCCAGCGGTATGGCAGGGAACAATGACTCGGGGAGAAGTTATCCAGCGGTATGGCAGGGAACAATGACTCGGGGAGAAGTTATCCAGCGGTATGGCAGGTGACAATGACTCGGGGAGAAGTTATCCAGCGGTATAGCAGGGAGCAATGACTCGGGGAGAAGTTATCCAGCGGTATGGCAGGGAACAATGACTCGGGGAGAAGTTATCCAGCGGTATGGCAGGTGACAATGACTCGGGGAGAAGTTATCCAGCGGTATGGCAGGGAACAATGACTCGGGGAGAAGTTATCCAGCGGTATGGCAGGGAACAATGACTCGGGGAGAAGTTATCCAGCGGTATAGCAGGGAGCAATGACTCGGGGAGAAGTTATCCAGCGGTATGGCAGGGAACAATAACTCGGGGAGAAGTTATCCAGCGGTATGGCAGGGAACAATAACTCGGGGAGAAGTTATCCAGCGGTAAGGCAGGTAAAATGACTCGGGGAGAAGTTATCCAGCGGTATGGCAGGGAACAATGACTCGGGGAGAGTTATCCAGCGGTATGGCAGGGAACAATGACTCGGGGAGAAGTTATCCAGCGGTATGGCAGGGAACAATGACTCGGGGAGAAGTTATCCAGCGGTATGGCAGGTCACAATGACTCGGGGAGAAGTTATCCAGCGGTATGGCAGGGAACAATGACTCGGGGAGTGTAGCAGCCTTTTGGCACTTTCTTCAACAACTTAACCTTCTCCACTGTGGGAGCGAGGAACCAAAATACATTGTTTTAGTTCATTTTTACCTGAAGAATACTTGACTACATATTAAGCTGAACATCCGTTTTACCTGTAGAATGCTTGAATATATTTTAAGATGGAAATTAATGCGAAGTTTTTAACGCAGCTGCTTTTATACTCAAACCCAACGCGTTTATATAGACTTTATAAAACCCAAAAAATTTTCACTTTTAAATATAGATTTAAAAATTTGGTATAAATATTAAATTATTGAGGTTTCCAAGATGAGACGATGAAATTCTAAGATGTCTGTATACATTCTGTTTCTCCTCTATAATGCTGAGTATAGAATTTTTTCTCATGAACTAAAAACAAAAGAAATATTCATTTCGGATCAAATGGAACATGAGTTCATTCAAAACAGTAGAAAAGATAACTAGAGAAGAAATCGGAAAATATCATTTTGAAGTAATGCGGCAATTTAGAGGATAGTCAATGATACCAGTGATCACATGCAACACAATGTTGGAATATTACACAGAGTAACAACGGCTATAGATGAGCTTGTGTTTGGAAAGGAACTTGTATGTATATATTAATTATTGTTTTTGTTGTTTTCATGTAAAACATATACCAACATTTGTTTTGTATAATTACTATTAATAATAAATAATATGAAAAATAAAAATGGCATATCCTGACCAGGAGTACATGTGCTTTACAGAAGGTAGAACGCCACCTGGTGGAACAGAAATCAACTAATAATTGATTTAGCCTGTTCGTAAATAAATAATTGTTTATATATAATATGTAAAGTTGGTTACGTCCTTCTTACTTACTTTAATTACATAACACACAAGAGTGAAGCTCAAACAAACTGAGGACGTTCTGACCGAGGCCAGGGAACCGCGGAGCTATTTTGAGACGGCGCTATCTCCTCGGTTTCAGAACTAACGCGCGCTGTCATCCGCTCTGATAACCTCCGCACATGTGTAATGTGTACATATGGGGCTCTTCCAGAACTTTCACACTTATCGATTTGCTGCTAGTCCACCCATGTGTGCTTCATGCATACAGCTAGCTTCTTGAACAAGCTACTCTTTTAACAGCTCACTTCCTACAAAAGTTATAAGTACTTCCTCGGCGTGGAACTGAATTTAAAATAGGCGTTATTGTTAATATTCAAAATATTCACATCCTTATTTTACAAAAATTATTTTGTCCATAATATAAATGTATATATCATTTTTTCCCCATTGAATATTACCAAACATATTTTTAAAACTTAATTCTATTGACGTTATGTGGCGCTGAGTTTGTTGTTGACAAACATTAAATATGTTATAACACCTTGATAAAGGTTGGCGTTCAGCCAACTGAAATATTGGTAAAATAAATGATATTTTGATCCAATATATTCCTTTTTAATTAAATATAATATATCATAATAGAAATTTAGGCAAAAAAATTGCAAACTTTAAATATACCTGCAATACAATGATTCTGACCAAGATGAAATCTGTGTCCACTGGACATACGTCAGACCTGGAGGCTGTTGTTGGGTTCTGTGCTGACTGGAGTATAGGAGCTCTATCTATGCTTCATTATTACGGTGAATCTGTATAAGACCGGTGGTCTTAATAAATCTGTATGTGATTCTGGCCCAGATTTCAGAATAAGATTCAGTTGCTGAGGCAGGGATGGATTGGACCTTGGGCTGGGTGGGAACAGGAAGCGATAGAAGGAAATATTTCCTGTTCTGATGAACCGTGTGTTTGAACGGGAGAATCTACTTCAACACCGCTCAAGTTATTCAATAAACTCTGGTTGAAATATAATCATTAACTTAGCGTTCTATATCACTGAAAATTATAAACATATTCTTTAACACTAATTTTATCCTAAAATATAATTAAATTGTATTTATACAGCCACTTATATCCACTCAATCATATTGAGGTATCAAGCTTGTAGAGCTTGAGATGGTGTCTGATGGGGATGAGTAGATCTCATCAAAGGAGATTTGACATCCATAATGATTGGGTGAAGTTGAATGCGTCTGCTTTTGTCATTAAGACTGGGAGCACTACTCAGTAGCAGGCCGACTTAGCTTCAGTATGAAATGGCCGCCTCTGACATGAGGAACAAACGCCATGTACAGCCGCTCCTAACATGGAGTACAGATGATTAAACAATTAAAAAGGTTTCCCCGAAAGCTTGAGACGGTTTTAAAATAAAAAGAAACTCATCTCCAGAAACCTTTTTTATTGTTTAATTAAAATGTCCAGGAGATTTAAATTTCAGACAATTAATTTATTGAATTTGGCTATTGCATCTTTGTGCAGTAAATTATTTCAGTTGGATTAAAGAGTATGAAAGACATAGTATGGATTTCCACATTACCTTGGTAAATAATATCTATTGTAAGCTTTTATAGGAGCAACTTGGCGGCCATTCTGTGTCCAGGTAGATAGGGAGATTGAAACACCCTTTATTGACATCTTGTCAATTATGTTTTACAAAATTAATGAAGAATAATGGGAATATTTACAATGATTTATGAGTGAGGAAGGCTCCACCATCTGGATAGTGTCCTCCTCCAGACCAGGAGAGGGTCCTCTTGGACCCCCCGCAACTCCAGGGCCAGGAAGTATTTGTAAATGCGGGTCTTGGTAGGTAGGGAGAGAAACATGGTATTCCGTGCCTTCTTCCACAGAGAGCGAATCAGCGATATCTCGTTCCCTGATATAACTATTTATTTGAAACAATTTATATAGATAAAATATTTGGTCGTAGAGGTACAGCCTGCTCACGCCGACGAGGGCCAAACATCCTGAAACGCGTTCGTAGTTGGCTTTTCTTGATTTATCAAGAAAATGGGTTGGCCAAATATCGGAGAACAAGTTAAATTAACGTTTAGTTGATTTCTGTTCCACTAGATGGCGCTCTGCAATCTAAAAAGTTCATATGAGTGCGGTCAGGATATGCCTATTTATATTGAATCATTATATTGTATTAGCATATGCCTGAGTGTATTTTTAAAATACAGATTCACAGGGAAAAAAGGAGAGGAGTAAAAATGATAATGATGAATATTTTATCTAATTTTAAACCTCTGTATTTCAATAATAATGAACAGATAACGAAGAAAGAGAGAAATGTTTTTTGAGGAGATTATTAATTAGATATTAATGAAAATGCTATATTCCTCCTTAGTTAAGAGTTTTTGAAACTCTAGTGAAGTTCTTAAAATGATGTTAATAACAAAAATTAGGGAAAAAAGCATCACCTGATCGTGCAGCTAAAAGTTACTGATGGCTTGCACCATTTGTTGCTTTCACTTTTGTTCTATTGTTTGACCAAAAAGTAGGTTTACCAGTTGAACCGACTGTAGAGGAATGTGATCAACGTCTACAGTCTGGAGAATATTGATGATGAACGTCCTGTGTGTCCGAAAATTCCGTGATGATGGATGCTCTCTCTTGCTAACTGTCGTAGGCGCTCACATCTCTGGCTGTTATAAAAGGTCCGAGATCTTTCTGCTTGACATTGCAGGGTCGCACACACTAAAAATGTGGGAAATATTCCCATTCTATATATTTCCTTCTTCAGGAAAACTTAATATTTTATTTGGAAAGAACATCCATGTGAATAGAAGTATAATACAATGCTTTCTCGGCCTGCCACTGAGTAGTGCTCCCAGTCTTAATGACAAAGGCATTCTACTTCACCCAGTGTGGATATAAGAAAGAAGAGGAACAATGTTTTCAGGAGTTTACCAGATCTTACATATTCTCCAATGTAGTTGTTGACTACCGGCAAATGTGGCGGAACTGTAGTTAGGACAGATCGGCCAACTTCGTGGTGGCTGAGATAAGATTATTTATTTACCAAAATCACAACTTCCGTTCTCCAATCTTTCCAGTGTCAGCTCAGATATCCACATAACACGTTGATGGAGTATCTGACGGGGATATATGTGGAACAAGGCGTGCTGTTGAACGACTCACTGTCCTGACATCAGTGAAGCAATGGATAGATCCTTCAGATTGGCGGCTTCATATCACAATCAAAGGAATTATATAAATTAAGTTGAGAAGTGAAGATGAAACAAGAAATTGATTATTCTTTGAGTGTTAAAGCTTGTAAAAAATTGGAAATTACCCTCTACTATTATATTTGTTTTGCACAAGTTGAATCAGGTTAGAACGATGTATGTAAATTAGATGATTCTTTTGTTGCCTTAAATACGAGGTAATTAACTCTCTCTATATCTGAAATGTTTAAAGTTTAATAAATTAATTCTATAAATCTGAGAGTTGTCTTCAAAAACGATCCAACAGAAGAAATGTCTTTTTATTATGAAAATATGAAGCCTCAAATATGAAAACATACACCATCATCCAGCCATCTTGGAGGGAGTTGTTATATTCCCTTTCTGCATTTTCCTTTGGTGTCGCGCGCGAAGCAAAGAAATACTCGCATGCTATTTCCAGACTCTACATTATGGAAATTTCTTCTACAGGAGAAAATTTTACTTTTTGATAATAATTGACCATCTGCAAGACGGTCTCATCCCAATGCTATGACAAGAACGTCCGTTCCTTTATCCAGCAAGAACGGCAGCTATTTGATTATAAAAAGTAGATAGTTTTATCCAAATGAAGATTAAAAGTATGGAATCTGTGCGGAACCTTCAGTTTTATTTGACCGGGGAAAGTAGGATCCGATAATACGATCAACGAGTGAACCAGGTTGGGGCTGATTAGAGAGAATGACAAGAATGTCATGCTCACAGAGTTCGAAATTGAACCAATTAATATGGGAATCTTTACATCTATAATTGTGAAAGCATATTAATAGATTATATTAATTAAAAAAGGGGATGAAATAGCCACATGCTATAGTCATACATACACTATACATATATAATATCAGTCGTTGAGGACATCTCAAGTTGAAGGCATATATGGCAAGTTGGCTGATAGTTGAAATAGTCATATACTATAGTCACATATTGTTGCATTATGGCTAATGAACCTATTTTATTTTAATTTGTGTAATATTATTTTTCATATATTTTAAATTCAAATTTATATTTTATATTTATTTGTTTTATTAAACAGAATATATGAATTATAGAATCACCATTTGTATTTTGGTACACTGTGTGACTTCACTGCTCTCTTTGATGTGAGAAATAAATAAATTATTCTGGAGGCTACTCAAAGTTATCTCATTATTCCCTTATATAAATTTGTAGGATGGTTGAGACACGCTCTGGTAAGATGCAAGACCCGGCACAGGAGAGAATCAAGGCTGAAGAGTCTGCCAAGCCGCAACCTGGTGCAACAATTGGTGGAGATGCTGGGGATATATAAACATATAATGTCAGCACATCTCAAGTTTAAGGCATATATAGAAAGTTGAATAATAATCACATTATGCAGTCATATATACACCACACATATCAGTAGTTCTGCACATCTCAAGTTGAAGGCATATATGGCAAGTTTTCTGAGAGATGAAATAGTCAATTATTAAAAGAGAAAATTTCTATAAAGTATAAAATGAGAATATAAACAGTATCAATGTGTTTCTTTATTTGTTAAATGTACAAGATTTCGGATCTTTATAATCCTTCTACAGGCATAGCTGTATGTTGAGAGAATGAGGATTTTTTTCATGAGAACATTCTAATTCTCTCAACCTAAAGCTATGCCTGTGGAAGGATTATAAAGATCCGAAAGCTTTCACTTTTAACAAATAAAGAAACACATTGCCACTGTTTATATTTTTATTTTATAGTCAAATATATACACTACACCCATATATACACTATGTGTCCATCAAGGTAAAAATATATTTATTTATCTTCATAGACTTGAAAACTCTCTGATAGCTTGGAAGGTAAAACGGGAGTTCAGCCTTCCCATACAAGAAAGGAAGATGTACGAGGTAGTCAAATACTAAGTCGGCATCGTTTTTATTTTTCATATATTCATTAACTTTATTTTTACATTTGTGACGTATCTCTCTCTCTCATAATATAAAAAACATATGACAGAAAGAACACATCTCTGGTCGAAATGTCATTTATATTTGAGAACTATGAATCCCGGTCAGACAACCTCTATCTCCACGAGAAGGGGAAAAAACAATTCTGTGTTTTTTTGTATTGTGTCCGCCACAATTGTTCTTTAAAAATGTGGTCGTTGTACTTTTGAAGGGAATGAAGCATGATTTATCTCTAGTAAAGTCATTTTGTTGTCAAGGTAACGTGAGATCTGTACAAATATTTGAACCGAGAGTAGCTACAGGAGGTAGGTGACCTGCAGCAGGGGCCCGTGCTGGGGGCGGGCGGCCTTGAGCCACCCCAGCTGCTGGGCGGGACAACGGAGGGCGGCTTCACTTGAACCACGTTCCTAGCATCGTGCATTTATTCCAGATAACTCAAAATCGACAATATTTTTCTCAGATATCGTCTAGAAATAATAAAACTCAACAAATGAATAATCAAAATATTTCAAAAATGCTCTGAAATGACTATAGAGAGATCACTTTGGATGGTTTCAAGTTTCCTATTTAGAACTTGACATGAAATGTTTTCAATTCTAGAAAATGTTGTCACGGGAAAAATTGAGGTATCCTCATGAACAGTACCTCATCTTTCATTATTAAAGCTGAAGAGAGAATAGTCTTGAGAGATATAGTTATAAAGGGGTGGAAACTTAGTGAGATACACAGTTTTATCAATATTTGGTGTGCCCTCCTTTGGCAGGTTCTAGGTTCTCTGAATCGGCGATTGGTTCTCCTGCTGGAAAGTCCACTTCTTTCTTCGTGTATATAGTTATATAGAGTTCTAACCTTACTTCTGTAGAAAGGGCTCCAAGGCTCGAAATCTTTAGTTAATTAAAAGATTTTTGTAAGAAACCTTTACATGGATGAATTTTTATTCTTTCAACTGAGATATACGTGGAGGATTGGATTTGCGATCAAGAGAGGTTAGGCTTGACCTAGTTACATAGATAATATATTCACAGAATAGCCGCTCAAAAATAAAAATCAAACCCTAGAAACACTCAACAGCTATCACGAAAATGTAATTTTTTTTACAATTGAAGCATAAAAATACGATATAATAACCATTAAGATAGATTCAATTCAGAATAAAAAACCAACGAGTGCAAGTAACCAAACGGGCTCTGGCACATTTGTAAGTGCAAAGTCTGCTTTTCGCATGTGTAGACATGTGGTGCACTTACAATAAAAGCAGTCACCGACTTCTACCCATGTGCTAAAGAATACATAATGACCTTTCAACTCCCATACCTTCATTTTGATTCCTGTTATCCTGCATCCAGTAAAATAAGTCATCAAACCACTCACGTAGGGAATCCATGAATATTTCCCACTAGAACTCCTAAAACATTTCGAAGAAAAACGTTAAATAAAAATTTATAAACCGAGGATATCCTTCATCATTCTTCCGCAAGAAATTTTCAGGGAAAATAACCAGAGAATATAGAAACCAGTTTACAGAACAAAATGTTCGATATATTCCGAAGAACCAGACTCTAGCATTCAGAATCTCAGAATTACGGAATTTTGTACAGATTTATCAGCAATATCAATGATCATAAGAAATCTTATTTTCAAAGCATCTAAGAAAGAAAGTTTAAATCAAGCAAAAAGCCATAGATCCATTCTACGTTACGACTGTAATCAAATCACCAAAGTATGCCTGGATCATGGTGCCATGATCAACGAAAGCTGCACCCCTATAACCCATTCCATGAGATCATGAACTCATGGAATTCGTGTAATCTTTACACAAGGGGATAAGAAACAACAACACCTTACACATTGCGACTACACATAGGTCAAAAAGCCCGAAAGAAACATGGCCGCCAGAGCACATTAGAAACGTAAAGATTCCTTATATCTCCCTTATTCTATACACCCATACATCGCTTTGCGTCGGGGTTACGTACCAAAAAAACACGACACAAATTGAAACGACGCAAAGTGAAAATATGTGAAGGCGCAATCAAAAACAAAGGTGTTGCCATATTTTAGGAAAAAAAAAATTAAAGACTCGAATCCAAAACAACGCAACTTCGAAAATCTAACGATGCACAGTGAAAATCAGTAAAAATTAAGCAGCGACGCAACTTCGAAAAAAAAAAAAAAAACGCAAAACGAAACGACGCAAAGCGAGGTATTGGTGTATTTGAAACAGATTTAATTTAGAGAAAGTAGAATGAAGAATTCCAAACTATTTTTGACATGTTTTTAATTCTTTTTGAATTAAAACAATTTCTACTGTGCTACACTGCAATGATAAATCATGGGATGGCCTGGCTGTATGGACAGCAGATAATTGTTTTATTTCAAAAAGAAGCATACCCGTCAAAAATAGTTTGGAAATCTTACTAGAATTATTGTTGTCGATTTACAGAATTTCTTTATAACACTGGGTAGAAATGATTGGATTTTCGTTTGGTACATTTGGAATATTTTTACATCTGTAGCTGTGAAAGAACATTGAAACAATACGCAGGATAAATGATTTAAATATAAAAATACACGTTATATTTTAAATTAAGCAATGAATGAGTAAACGAAAACAACAACAACAATAATTTCTATAAGATAATTAAATAATGAAATAAAAATATATTTATATGGTAATTTAAGCCAACAACCCCCCATATTGTATATAACTTATAACAAGATTTTAATGTTGTATAATAGAAACACATCTGTAAATGATTATACGCATTATTGACATGTGTCATTACATCATCATATGTAATGTACTTTGTACAAACTGAGGATAAATAAATAAAACTCTGTAATAGATTAAGAGTTGAGCTAAAGAGATAGAAGTCAAAACGTCTAAATTCGAGATACAATTCAGAGTTTGTAGTATATTTTATTCTATAATTAGGATAAATACATTTTATTTTTTGTAATATAATTATAATTGGTATAAGAACAGTATGGCGGCGGCCATCAGTCCTCCATCTGTGAGGTCAGGAGTTGGCGCCCGCCGACGTTGCAGAATCACTCGAACGACAGATTTCAATTTAGGAAGTTTACATTCTACTCCTGGGTGGTGGCGCCTTTCTCTAAAAACTTATCGTCCGGCACGCCATTCTTCCATGCCAGTGGAAATCTCGCTGTTCTTGAACGCTAGGTAGATAGCATTTAGTATTTTCTCCTGCAAACATTTACCTGTTCTTTGGAACGGACTATAGATTATATTCCATTGTCGAAAACTGGTCCTTCACATCAACGCTAGAAATCTTGTGTCATATGCATTGTTTCATATGAACACATTCCAGCGGAATTCTCGCTGTTCTAGAACGCTAGGTAGATAGCATTTGGTATTCTCCCCTGCAAATATCTACCTATTCTTTGGAATATATATATGTGGCAATATAGTGATAATAATGTGGTGGGGAAGAGAAATAATCACACCACAAGTTTGGAAGAAGAATTTGGAAGGCAACCAGAGAGAGATGGAGATGGTGGGCCCGGCTGTCCGCCGGGCGGCCGTTTGTGTCGAATACAATCACCAACTGTCTTAATTAGTCCTGAGGTTCCAAGAAAACGGGCCCCTTGGAATGTCACTGATATCTCAAGTGACCGGACCCCACATCCTGTCCCAATAGTCCCGAGAACTCCGGGCCTCTTGGAATGTCGCTAGTGTCTCAAATGACCGTACTTTAGCTGCCCATCTCTCTTTGGGTTGACTGTAGGTTTGTTTTATTATTCCTGGAAGAGTATATATTATGACATATATATATATATATATACGGACTATAGATTCTATTTCATTGTCGAAAACTGGTCCTTCACATCAACGGTGGAAATCTTGTGTCATATGTATTGTTTCATATGGATACAATTCTCTTATGTTTCTCTTTAGCTAGTTGCTCGTAGCGTCTTCCAAATGTCCTCCGCATCAAACAAACTCTCACTTCTGAACGCTGAAATGCTTCGAATTTTATCGATAATTCGAAGTCTCCCTGTATTATCACCGTATCATGTTAAAATACCTAGTCTTTATGGCTCATAGTTCAATAATGGAAATTTTTGTTTAAATTTATTATACCTCTATCTTTTACTCATTCACAGACTTTAACGCGCGATATCCCAGCTTGGGATACTTGCGCCTAAGTACATTTTAACAGCTTAATTTAATAAACAGAAAAGATAATCTAAAATTGTAAAAATACGTGTCTTTGCTATGCACAAATGCGCACATTAAGAATTTTTGTTACTTCTGTAGCTGTGAAAGAACATTGAAACAATATGCAGGATAAGTGAAATAAATATAATATTAAATATTAAGCAATGAATGAGTAAACGAAAACAACAACAACGACATTAATTTCTCTACAAAATAACCACCTTTGAGGACTTCACACTTTGACCAGCCATGTTCCAGAGTCATTGGTTTGTTTTTTTAGAGAGATTTGTCGGGAGTGTGTCAAAATTGTCATCCACAACGGAGATGCCATTATTTATCGAAAATTCCGACTCCATTTTACCAAGACAAAAATACCTTTTTATCTGTTTTATTCATTCTTTTTATTCAGTAGCTCTTTATAATAAACACCAGTGATTTCTATTCTTGTTTCGAATTTATTTATAAAAATTATTCTAATATAAACGTTCCTCCCCTGACTTATAGTTTGATAAAAAAAAAAAAAAACAATAAAACATGCACACACAGGGCTAAGTTTCTTGTACAATTTTTATTTCTCTAGTTTTCGGACATATATCTGTCCTCTGACGGGAGTATCACACTATTAACCCTGGATGTTTTATTGATTTTATTAAAAAATAGTCTACAGACCGATTAAAAAGTTGTCATAACCTTCCCAGCTGATTAACCATCCCTTGTTTCTTGGAGGAAGCTTCTCCAATCATTTTTCACTTTTTTGACTGTCTCTGGTATCTAGTGATGCGCCCATATCTCATCTTCCGCTAAAGACCGAGGAATGAATACATCTGTAGGGTGTACAGACGCTAAGTTCTTAGTTGAAACGTCAAACTGCTGAATCTTTAGATCTTAAGCAAGCAAACTCGGCACCAACTATCACCGAACATGTTCAAATCTTGGTGTAAATGCAATTTTCATGAGGTACCCCACTCCACTCATTATGTTTCAATCCCTGATCATTCATGGCCGTTTAGTGTTTTAGGGATCCTTTACTCGACGGAGACCTCAATCAAGTTTTCCCTTCAGGGTTCAGTGTTTGTTCCTATACGCTTGAATTCAACTACCCAGCTGGGAACACAGTTTTACTTCAAATCTAATACAAGATTTTAAAAATTGTGATGCAGTTTTTCTCTTTCAAAATATAGAATTTTATCACTGCGAGGATTTCCGTTTTCCCTATTCCTTCCGAAGCACAGCACACATTTGTCGTTGACC
The DNA here is from genome assembly GCA_030710605.1 of Cordylochernes scorpioides. Taxonomy (NCBI): domain Eukaryota; kingdom Metazoa; phylum Arthropoda; class Arachnida; order Pseudoscorpiones; family Chernetidae; genus Cordylochernes; species Cordylochernes scorpioides. The sequence continues at coordinate 93,864,485 of CP092867.1, forward strand.
TCTCTAGATATTGAACTACGTGAAATAGTATTCTGAAAATTTCCAAATAGCTTTGTATAATACAATTTTCCTATTTATTTATTTTTATTTTCGTTTTACTTACTTATCAATGAACCTTTTTACAAACTTCCAACCAAGTTTATCCTCGGGGGGATTCAAAATATCAAATTTTCAATAAAAGTTTAATACTAATTTTAATAGAGAGAGATATTTTCTCTAATTATAGTTTATATATATATTTGATTATTCCCCTGTGAAAATAAAGCTATATAGATAGGTTATATGTATATTATTATTATTATTTTTAACGTGCAATTCTACAATAATGTTGTTATAGAGAGTTATTGGTCGGGTGGGAATCTGATTGAGAGATAGAGAGAGATTGTTGAGAGTTTTGTTGTTGAATTTTTTTTGCTTTTCACAAATTCTGGAGAACAACACAGTCAATAGGCGTAGCACAGAAGATGGATCTAACTTGAGGAAATGTCTACATCACTCCCCCCGTTCTGTAGATACCTGCTATGTTTACTTCTACTACTTTAATCCTGCTCTTTACTTCTACTAATTATGTTTACTTCTACTACTTTAATCCTGCTCTTTACTTCTACTACTTTAATCCTGCTCTTTACTTCTACTAATTATGTTTACTTCTACTACTTTAATCCTGCTCTTTACTTCTACTAATTATGTTTACTTCTACTACTTTAATCCTACTCTTCTACTAATTATGTTTACTTCTGTTTTCCCATCTGGGGAATCCTGTATGGGACGAGTATCCTTAATAAAGGCTTGTTGTTGAAATCCTGAAGGAATGTCTCTATGGTGTAAATTGATGGTTTTTTACAACGACACTATTCACTGGATATTTTATGAGCCAAAAGTGTTTTAGTTTAAAAATCAAATGAAACGTTTTTGCGAGCAATATGCTATTTTATCAGCGAGATTGTCCTCGTTGAAATATTTAGATGATTGAGTTGAAACAAAGAGGGAAGGAATGAATAATGTGAAAAATGGATAGAAGAGATTAAAAAGCCGAAAATTCTCAGGATAAGAAAAAGACAATATATTTAAATTAGGCGCTGGAAATTAGGCACAGAGTGGTCTAAATATGACAGGAGTCGGAAAAAGATGCGGGACGCAGGGAACAGAGATGGCTGTTGTTGAACTCTGACGTAGAACGCATGGCAGAGAGATGACAGGACTGGGAACAAGATGCGGAGCACAGGGAACATAGATGGCTGTTGTTGAACCTTGACGTAGAACGTACGACAGGGAGATGACAGGAGTGGGAACAAGATGCGGAGCACAGGGAACAGAGATGGCTGTTGTTGAACTCTGACGTAGAACGTACGACAGAGAGATGACAGGACTGGGAACAAGATGCGGAGCACAGGGAACAGAGATGGCTGTAGTTGGACCTTGACGTAGAACGTACGACAGGGAGATGACAGGAGTGGGAACAAGATGCGGAGCACAGGGAACAGAGATGGCTGTAGTTGGACCTTGACGTAGAACGTACGACAGAGAGATGACAGGACTGGGAACAAGATGCGGAACACAGGGAACAGAGATGGCTGTAGTTGGACCTTGACGTAGAACGTACGACAGGGAGATGACAGGAGTGGCAACAAGATGCGGAACAACGTCAAGACAAAACGAGGAACCATAGGAATCTATAGCCAAAGGAGGACAAGGAGTTGAAACAAAATGCGAAATATAAGATCTAGAGTTAAGAGAAGTTAAGAATAGGCAAAGAGAGAACGCACTTTTGTATTCGTAGGACTAAGAAATGATATTGTGTTTACAAAACAAGAGAATAACACTCAAGCAAGGAAATAAAAATTTGGGAAAAAGAATCCAAAGTAAATTTGGTCAATGTCAGGAGATGAATGAAACTGTTGACAAAGAGAAGGAAACTTACCTCTTCCTGGGTGCGGTACTGGTCGATGGCCCACACCGTGGGCTTGTGCGCGGGGCTGGCGAGCAGGTCCGGCGGAACGCGCGCCCCGCACGCCTTGGCGCAGATGAGCCGCGTCTTGCCCACCGCGGAGTCGCCCACCACGACACATTTGATCGCGTTGGAGAGCTGCTCCTCCTTCAGCATGTCACCATCGCGGCTGAAACACGCCCGCCGGTCATCAGCGGCCATCCTATCTGCCTTATCTCGGCTGGCGGCGACCACATGGAGGAAAAAGGTCACGATGCCGAGTGACATGTGGGTCCAACAACCCCTCCGGTGGTGACAAAAACTTTGACATCTCACGGCACTGAATACCAAAATACCTGAAAATACCTTCCTACAGCTTATATTCAATTAATTATTCAAATCTCTATATGTAATCAAATGTTGTATTGTATGTTGGTCCCATTAAGAATTTAAATGGCTGAAGCAATTTTACCGAATCTTTTAACGAGAGGTTGAGAAATAACGGTAGACATTACGCAAGATTTTAAAATAGGAAATTTGAAAATAAGAAAATAATCCGTCGCACTTCATCCATCTACCATACCAGATTTATCAGCGCAATAACTTGACGATTTTAACATAAAGTGCTAATTTATAAAGAGAAAGCCTAGAGAATAAGTGCAGTAGAAATACATCTTTCAGGTTATATGATGTATAAATACGTAAAATATAAAAATAAATATTTCAGAAACCACCAGAGTCCAGGCTGAAATGAAATAGGCTGACACGCTACCAGTGTGGCATAGGACTTCAGCTTTCCAGACTGTGTTAGACTCGAGGACCAGCTGTGCTGTTGTTTCATCCTCTGGGTACTTCTGCACTAGAATTCAGAATAACTTGCAAATTTAATCAACACTTCCTCTCATTATACACTCGGCGTTCATTAAACATCATTCTGCTATTTGCACATTCTTTCTTGGTATCGCAATTTTAATGGGCAGATTTACTAGAGCAAGACTGTGGGACACTAAGTGGTGAATTAGCTCTCGCTGCAAACCTTTATTCTTTAGAATATCCCGAGCTTCGTTGTAAGCGGCTGATATTTCACAACAATGGTTCTGATACTTGTCTTGCAGACCATTGTATGAAACAGCAGTGTTTTACAAGTTCTATTTTAAATGGGGTTCAAATATACCCCTGATATAACATGTGCAGAACTTGCGAGAATTTCGGTTAGCACGATGTCTTTTGCATCATAATGTATTTGATTCCAGGTAATTGGTGCAATCAAGTGGTTTATCTTGGAGAGGAGAAAACAGAAATCAAACCGTGAGGTCGTTGGCCAATCGAGTGGCAGAGATTCCAAATATAAACGGCTGCAGAGAAACAGCACGAAGCAGTCTGGGAGGAAAGAGAAAGCACCTGTTTTACAGTACATCTGACAGTTTTATTCATACAAATGCTTCTACTCGACAGCCCGCGCGTTTGCCGCCACGTGCCCTTATACGTAGGTCGCCATACATGTGCTAGACAGCGCGGCCAACCAAGCCTTGCAGAAAATTGACATAGACACAGAGCAGTAGCTTTACACAGCCAAGATAGTGGACATTGCTGCTGCTGTGATAAAGTTGCATGGAGACATCTGAGGCTCTTCATTCGACACGACAACAACAACAACAGCGCGGTCAAGCGAGCGTGGTATCACAAAGACCTGACGCAGGATGTCAGGACAAGTGGCTGACTGTATCCACAGGGACGTCTTTGTGCCGCTCACAAGAGCCAAGTAATGGGCTGGTGCCAAGTACTCTACCAGGCTCTCAATCAGTTTTAAAATTTCCACATTTCTCTGGAATATTAATATCGTGTTTTATCGAATTTTTAAGAGAACACTATCCTCTAAAGTGGATTGAACTAACGTACTAACTCTGTGTTTAAGACGATGTGAAGAGGACCACTAAGGCCGTTATCCTTACAGCCCTGTTTATTCTTCGCGATATTTTTAAAGTCTCCTAACACACGCCAGTCACGTCGACACTCAAGGTCGGTTCCTCCACGACAAAAAATAAGAAAAGGAAGAAAGAAACAAGGGGGGATGATCATCAAGGGGCCGTCCCGCCCGGGTTCTCCAGTCACATTCCTAATTTTTTTGCACAAAGAGCGAAACTCTTCAATAAAAATGGTATATTTCACCACGGAGAAATCTTGATGGAAAATCGCATCCGAGACAAGGAATGATAGTTTAGTTGCCCAAGGTATTCGATGCGGGACATTCACAACTTACTCAGCAGATACTGAGACAATATTGGTATCCGACCTTGTCTGTAATTCTTTTAAAGTTCCGATATTCCAAGCTTCACAAATCTTGCCGAATAGATCGCACTAACAGCATTTCACTAGAATCACTTTTCTTGAGCAGTTTCAACGTTTATACCTACTCAGGCGTATATAAAGGATTACTAAAAAATCTAGTCTTATAAGTAAATACAATTCAATAAAGCATAAATTGTAAGAATCAAGCCTACACGTCTCGTATTTCAGTCATTAAACCATCATTTACCAGATCATAGGTTCTCTGTGTCATCCTCTCATTACCAACCTTCCTCCAGCTTTCAGCCTTCTTTGAGTCCTTACTGTGCTTCAAGTTGACAATTTTGAAGAAAGTTACCTCACTGAACTGCTCAATGCTCTTTAACAAGTTTCCTTGGCCCAGAACGATTTTGTCCCTATTATGAATTTCTAATAAACTGTATAACACTTTCTTCATGTATCGATCATACTTTAGCATGTGAAGTATATCATACGTTTATCTGCGGATTTACTGGAGCTATCTTCGAATAGGTATGTCTCTTGTTTTTTTTTGCTCATCCCTAGTACACGTGGTACAGGCCATGATAATCATGGTGGGTAGTTAGCGACTGCTTTTTACTGTAAGCGCACCACATGTCTACACATGTGAAAAGCAGTTCGACTTTGCACTTACAAATGCCAGAGCCCCGTTTGGCTACTTGCACTCGCTGGTGGGGGTTGGACTTTTGCAAGAATCGGGGGCCATTGGAGCATTTTTTTTAACAGAAAAAGTGTCCAATGCGGGAATCGAACCCGGGTCCTAGTGGTCGAAAACCAAACGGTTTAACCAGCCTTCCACCGAGTGTTATCAATAATAGTAAACTTTGAAGAGCTTCTAGTGTAATTTCTCTGTGCTTGAACATTGCTTTGGCCTATTTGAAGGAAATAAAGCTTTGGTAGTTCTACCTCACCACCTCACTTAAATGCTGCTTGCATCAACTGACGCTATTGACAGGCGGGGAAAAATTCACGCATGAGTATGAAGGTTCAAGGTCGCCTCATTCAAGCGCGTTTTATTGAAATCCACCAGGGTTTTGCAAAAAAAAAAAATATTAATAATAATAAATAAATAAAAATAATAAAAAGATCGGATATTTTCTAACAGACCTCGTATAGTTTTTGAATTATAATGAATATTGTGTTTACATTTCCGTTTAAGGCTTTTATGAGTTCGTGTAAGAAAAACTGATTATTTATTCATATATTTATTTAGTATTTAAACCAAATATGATCTTATATGGACGTTGTTATAGAGTAGTTTTATCTCAGTATCTCTCCGTTCTCACATTTTGATATTGTAGTTTCTTATTGATTGCCTCAGACTCCTCAAAGAATAAGCCTTTATTCAGACAATACACCTGAAATTTCAGCACCCACACCGTATATATATGTTATAAAGAAAAATATTGAGAGAATTTCTTCTTGAATTTAGATCATGTTGAGGATTATGGTAATGTAGTGCAGTCGTGGTTAAAATCTTGAAAGAATAATAATAAGAATGGTTTTGATCAGAGGTTGCTTTAATTGAGCTAAGGAATATATGAAATACATAATTTGGTAAAAGTACTGCCTGGCTTAAGGCGTAAAAATAAAAAAAATGAAAAGCTTATTTACATAATGTACAAAAGTTTTGAGCCGGCCATCGGGAACCAACGAGTTTTTATAGGGGAAGCATGACCTCTGGCGGTCGATTTAACAGAGTATTTGGATCTATGAAATATAATTTTAAATAGAATAATATTCTAATATAACATATATATTCTTTTTATATTTACATAACCTTTCTTTTCCCTAATGAAAATATATATATTTACGGAATTTTTATTAAAAAAAAAAAGAGAACAAATTAGCCTATGGAATCACTACAGATATATTTATAACAAACGTTGTAGGTGTTGTACAAGTAGTTGTATTATAGTTGCGTTGGTTTTCTAAATTAAAAAGGAAAAAATCGCTGATTTCCTTTAAATTCATCCTGAAATATCCTGACGAATTAGACACTACGATATTTTTGGATTTTCCAATAATCTCTGAATTTCCTATGAGTATGTGGGTTTGAAGCCAAATTATATGATAGAAGAAAGGAGCTGTGAGAGACCATCACAGACCAGCTAATCAGCCCGTGGTGAGAACACGAATAATCTCACGTTATAAATCATTCTTTGTCAAAATGTCTTCTTCCTCTCCTTGGAAGTCTTCAAGGTTTATTTACTGTGGCCTTCCCGTTATCTCTAGGGAGTCTCTACCTTGTCGATTGTTTGTTTGGATACCTCCCGTATAGCAGAAGTTGATGCATTACAAAGTTTTATATTCTATATGTTATATATGGAGAGAGTTTATGAATAGCAAAATCAAAGAAGACATTCTGACCGCGCTCACATGAGCTTTATAGATGGCAGAGCTCAATCTAGTGGAACAGAAATCAACTAAATGTTGATTTTTGCCTGTTCCCTGATATTTAGCCAACCTATTATTTTATAAATCAAGAAAAGTCAACCATGAACGCGTTACGGGCTGTTGGCCCTTATCAGCGTGGTTTAGGCTGTACCCCAACGACCAAAAATATTACGGTTTGAAAATACTCGGATTCAGGAGACACCCTCTATAATACAAATTCCTGAGATAATGAAAATGTTCCTTTAATTGTTCAAGCTCTTTATGCCACCTATTTTTGGAGGTTGTCGTGTTTATAGAGGTGTGATGCTTGACGTCGAGAGAAGAGTATGCAGCTTCATTGAGTAAATTTGTCAATTTGTTCACCACTTGATTAACATCTTCACAAGTGACAACGTGTTTAGAAACTGAATTCAAATCCAGTAAATCCGAATACCCTCAGCCAAGTTTTCCGAAAGGAGAATATGATGCCGAGAATGAAACTGTTTTTGGAGAATCCATTAAGTTTTAGCCACAAATTTTAGATAGAATTTTATGCCAGTTACCATACGAAGTAAGAAATTCTTGTCTTTCCAAATCTAAAGATGTTGTAGGGGAATATAGTATATCTTAATAGTACGGGAGTACTGTAGAAGCAAGACATTATTGTTTGACTCTTGTACTTCCACTTCTAGGCGAATTTACTAAAGGCAGGTCATTGATACACTATACCAAGGTTCGGAAACCTTTTGGGTCAGAAGAGTCAAAAATTACAATCACAAAATATCAAAGTTTTTAAAGAGCCACAAAATGTTTTCTTGCCAACAATAAATAGTACTTGCATAAATAATATTTACCTATGGAACTATATAAAGAGCTTCACATCCAAAGAGGCGCAGTTTTCCGACCACTGGTCTATACACAAGTAAACAGATCCCGCCGAGATCCTAACTTGCTAGAAAATAGCGGGATCAATTATTTACAAAAGTATTTATAGAATTTGGATTATGAAATTATCAATCTCTTCGAAACATTACTTATCAAAGACACCTTTCGAAATCATTATATAAAATTAACTGGAATAATATACTTTATGAAAAATTAGTCGAAAAGTCTAATTGTACTGGGATTAGAAGGATGTCTCCTAATCGCGCAACTGAAATTTACTGATGGCAGATCCGACATATCTCTCCTTCTTTCTTATCTCAAAGCCATGATAATCATGGTGGGTAGTTAGCGACTGCTTTTACTGTAAGTGCACCACATGTCTACACATGTGAAAAGCAGTTCGACTTTGCACTTACAACTGTTCCAGAGCCCCGTTTGGTTACTTGCACTCGCTGGTGGGGTTGGACTTTTGAAAGAAACGGGGGCCATTGGAGCTTTTTTTTTAAACAGAAAAAAGTGTCCAATGCGGGAATCGAACCCAGGTCGTAGCGGTCGAAAACCAAACGGTTTAACCAGCCTTCCACCGACCCCCATTCCGACAGATGGAATCAGTAACTTCTAGTTGCACGATCACTAGATGTCTTAATATATTTTATATTTGGATTGAAAACATATAAACTACAAGAGAAGGAATCGCCTGACATCATTTGAAGAAGAAACAAAAGTTAACGGAGACGTGTTTCTTTTATTAATGCTGTAAATTCGGTAAGTTTTCGGACATTTACTTCCTTCGACAGGCAACTTTCGAAACGAAAGCTTGCCGAATTTACAACTGTAATAAAAGAAAACGCCGTTAACTTTTGTTTCTTCTCCAAACATATAAACTGTTTGAAAGTATTGGCATAAAGAAGATGACGAGTCAAAACCTGCCAGCTATCTCTGCGCTATCTCCTGGGGATACCAAGTATCGTCCACGTGGGGCGCAGATACCCTGCCGAGATACCCGACATCTCTGGATACACGAATTGACTTCTATATAAGAAAGATGAGCGACGACAAAAAGCAAAAGTTTGCGATTTCATTTAGATTATTTTAATGTCGAGAACCTTCGCAGGTCGATAGAAAACCAACAAAAATAAATTTATACTTATTATCATATGTAATTCTACTGTCCTGAAGACTTATGTCCATAGTTTGCTTAAATACCATTTCTCTGAGATTCCACCCTTCAGTGTAGCATATAAAAGCAGAATGATCCAATACAGTATTAGATCTCTAAAGAAGCAGTCTGGTAGATTAAATTGACGAAACCACTGGGAGGGTTCACCACTGATAAGTCAAGTCCTCCCAATATGTTTTCATCACAGTAAGGACAGTAGAAGTTTGATATATGTGTGAAAGAAACATTCGCGTCTAAATGTTTTCATTTGCTATGAAAATAGATTTTCAGGTAATTAAGCAGTTCTATTTTCTTTATATTTCACTGTAATTATTTTGATATTCATTGGTAGACTAGGTAGATCATTTAATTCATTGACAAAACTTGGGGAAGTGGAAAGTCTGATGTCGCGGTTTGTCTGTTTTTTTGAAGGAGACAGAGTCAATTTTGTTCACACCTAGTTATCTCGTGTGTCTTCAATAAAGGTCACTGTAATATCTTTCAGAGTTATTGTCTGAATCCCGATATACATGGTAAAAGGTAAAACTTCCTTGAGTCTTGCCATGAGTGGATATGTAACAAGCGTTTTACTACGATCGTTCACCTCAAACAAACCAACTATCCGAGAAAGTTGTCCCCCTTGTTCCCCGGATAACGAGC
>CP092867.1:93873916-93937324 GCA_030710605.1 Cordylochernes scorpioides
GCTATCGTAGGGTATGTATGTGTTTATTCTTGTTTTGTCCACAGTGACTGGAGGATATTTAATTGTTCTACCGCACTTTTTTAGATGTATCTATCTAGATTTCAGGTTACATTCGTACGCTACAGTAAAAGCTAAGGTAGCTGTCTACATGCCGACCTGTTGTATGCGGCCACATGGCACGGGGACCTTAGATAACCAGCCATTTTGTAGCAGCTCACTGAGTGTCTGACAAGTCCATGTTAACTTATACAAATGCATTAGATGGATGTCACAAATGTCGATCAATGAATGCACTGACGGAGGAGGCTAAAAGATGTAGTCACATACAAAGTGAACAATTACCTCCCGGAGATTTGTTAGTTCAAGATATCGAGAAGTTACACTCGAGGAAAATGCCACTTCTGAGGAATCATATCTTTGCACAAAATTAAGATTCCCGCTTCAACAATCCGGTGCTGATGGTTCTTTCGTAAATTCGACAAATCATGATTGCTAGAAACCTTTACTAACCCCAGATAGAGATTCATTGACTGTGAGCTGTATTCATTTGTCGTGGTTTCTTCCTAATGGTTGCCTCAAATCTCAGACACCATAAAAGATAAAATTTTATTTTTACAAAATCAACTCTCTTTTTATCAGCATCACCACAATATATCTATCCTTTTATTTTTACAAAATATTCTTTTCTCGCATGCACACACACAATATATTCATATTTATACTGCATTTTGCTTAAAAAAAAAGAAGAAAACAAATCAGCATATAGAATCACTACAGACTCAAAACAGATTTTACAATCCTTGTTTACCTATTGTTTAAACATCATGATATTTGTTTTAAATAAAATTTACTTTTCAGGTGTCTGATGATCTTGTTAATGGATGCGCACGCACCGACGGCTACAAACAAACACGGCTACTTCGATATCTTCAATATATTCAGAGAAGCTATAGAATTCGTCCATGTTAGAGCCGTTCTAACTTCGGCTATTTTAGGATGATCAACCCTTGGTTATTATTTTATAGTAAAATAGTAAGGATTCATTTTTTGCACATTAAGGAGAATTTTTCTTCAACGTAATATGATAATATAAAATGTGTGTATATTAATTCCATGTGTTTAATGAGGAATTGGCACCCCACCAGCTGAGCTAGGCGCGGGCTCGCAGCGGCGGCCATCAGGACGTGGCACGAGGCCGTAGCCCCGCCGGTCGCCAGCTCCAAGTCGTGGCCCGTGAGGTCCTCCCTGAGGTCCTGCAGACACTCCAGGAGCGGACGGTCTGCCAGGCGGATGGAAGGGCAGGGAGGGGCTTGAGGGCAGTAGGGCTTCTGCAACACCGGCCATCTCTTCATTTCTCTCTCTGTAGGGCATTATCGGAGCTCTCACCTGAGGTTGAGGCGGCTGCACGTTCTTGTATGGTATGATCCAAAAGGAATTCCGTTTCTGTCGGAGCAGAGCCATTCTAATGACGTTCTCGAAGAGTTCTTGAATCCCGAAACCTGTCAGAGCACTGGTCTCATAGTAGGGCGCTCCGAGGTCCCGCGATAGAGCCCTGGCGTCTTCGGGGGGCACGAGCTCCTGGTCTTTTACAAACCTGGATGCAAAATGATCTGGTGAGGCAGTGTAGACACGATATAGTTGAAAGTAGTTTTTCAGAATTCTTAAAGTAAATATTCCATTGGAATTACCTAGTAGAAGTTCGGTGTTAGTTCTAGATAGAATAGGAAGGTCAATTCACCATCCGCTCTAGATGACAGCCATTTAAGGTTGATCTCTATTCTAGCAGCATCAGCAGCCTATCTAGCAGGTACCATCCTACCTGGCGGCCGGCCGTAGATGGCAGTCCCGCAGGTCGTTCTGGCAAGCCACCAGCACCACGGGGGTGTCCGGCGGGCACCAGCGGCGCACCTCCCGCAGCCAGAACCTGCCCAGGCTGGCCAGCGAGCGCCGCCTCCCCACCGAGTAGCACAGCAGCACCACCTCGGCCCGGTCGTAGGAGAAGTGGCGGTCGCGGTCATGGGCGCCAAACGTATCCCAGAGTCTCAGCGACACTTGAATCCCGTCAACAGTCTGCAGGGACCTCTGGAACACCTGCTCGGGGTCACAGATGTAGTTCCCTTCACTTGTATACGCCAAATCACACAGTATCTACCAATGCTGAAATAAACATAGCGTGCAGCGGGGGTGTGTTTAAAGCAAGGTCTTTGGAAGCGAGGCCACCATAGCCAGGAAGTAAAGAGGAAGTCTCTGATGCCACGACCGAAGAATGCGTGGACTCCGCCCACGATTGGTCAGCCATTGTCTAGGACAATAGAGGAGGAATGCTGATCTCCACCGATCTCCACCAGTGGACAAGGTTACCGGCGATATCTATCACTGGGTATATCACATAGACTGGTGGATCATATAGAGAGAGAGAGCCTGGATAGAACTCTGTCATAATATTCAATTCTACAAGGCAACATGTATTTGATATTCAATTTTTCCACCTCCAAAACACACACATGAATCTCTCACGTACATATATAAATATTATTACTAATTGAACATAACTCATGTAAATGAAAATCTATCTTTCTATATAGAGATATCTTTTTAAAGAATTAATCCAATATACAGGGTGATCCAAAAGTCCCGCACAACTTTAAAAATTAATAACTCCGCGAATATTTGCGCTAGAGCAATGCGGTAAACACCATTGTGTTCAGGATGCAATGGGATTTTTTATGCCAAATAATGAAATTTTCGAAATTGATTTTAGTTACAATTTTATTCGCTAGATGGCGCTCTACCAGAATCAATGATTCAACGGCCAAATTGTTTAATAAATTGAAAAATATAACTGATCGACACGTATTTTTCCTTTTTGAATACCAGGAAAGAACCCTAATAATATCAGATGATAAATGAATAAAACACCATTTCGTTAAAAGTTAGAGGAATTGGTTGACGATTTTTAAATACAATCTGAGATACGTAAAATAGGTATATACAAATTAAAACACGTAGCAAAAATATTTCTATTTTAGATGGAGTTTTGTGAAATATAAGGCAATCTTTTACCGTAATAAAAAATATTATCTATCAGAAATTGAAACTATTTTATACGCGTATTATTCTTTTCAAAATTAAGCAATTTCTACTGCCCTTACTGCAATAATAAATTAATGGAAGGGCTTGGATCATCAGTGGTGAACCTTCCAGAGGTTTTGCCAGTTTATCATTGCAGTAAGGGCAGTAGAAATTGTCTAATTTTGAAAAGAATCATTCGCGTATAGAATAGTTTCACTTTCTTATAACAGGTGGCGCCACAATGCACATAAACTATCGTCTTGCCAAAACTTTTGCAAGGAATATTTGGAATTATTTTCAAATATAATTTTTAAATATAAACACACACACACAATAAGTAGAAAACGCCAAGATAAAGCCATTTGCTTTATTATTTCAAGACTTCGTCGTTCAAGCTACTTCACTTTAAATAATACATCCCCCGACCGTGCAAATCAAAGTTGCTGATGGCCTCTCTATATATGTACACCAATACCTCGCTTTGCGTCGTTTCGTTTTTTTCGAAGTTGCGTCGCTGCTTAATTTTTACTGATTTTCACTGTGCGTCGTTAGATTTTCGAAGTTGCGTTGTTTTGGATTCGAGTCTTTAATTTTTTTTTTTGAATTTTTTTCCCTAAAATATGGCAACACCTTTGTTTTTGATTGCGCCTTCACATATTTTCACTTTGCGTCGTTTCAATTTGCGTCGTGTTTTTTTTTTTAACGTAACCCCGACGCGAAGCGAGGTATGGGTGTACATTTATCTGTTTTGCGGACAACTTCATTATTTGAACAATTTTTACCTATAACTCTTATGAGTATTGAAAATGTTTTAGGATATTTTTCAGAAATAATTTTATCATTGTGTGTGTGTGCAATTTTATTTCTAAAAATTTGAGTGAACCTGTTGAAAACTCTCACTATGACGGATCCCTATCTTTATCCATACCTTTATAGCCATGTTCCAAAGAGAAACCTTGGGGTTGTTTTAGCCCTATTTTTGCGTTTTTTGCTCTCTACAAATTCATTTTTAAAAATTAGAGTAAAGTCTTTAAAAAACGATCGTAATTACAACACATGCCTTACAAAGTTCTCTGTAATAACAGCCCAATTATTAAGGAGAAGTTATAGAAATTATAAAATTCAAATATAAAAGGGAACTCCTTCTTATGATCTCTTATAGAAGGTAAGCTAATAGGATCCGGGATCCGATGAACGGGATTGGCTTTGACAATAAAATGTCAAAGAAGGAGACGGGATGACGAGACTTTCGCTTCAGCTAAAATGCTAATTTTCAATTAACAATATACGCAGATTGGGCGCCCGTTAAAAAAACAGCACAGAGGAGGGGATGAAAACAAAAGGCTGATGAAATCAATTCGACATCAAGGAGTCCTCGGGAAGATCTGGAGTGTCCAGGGCCGGGGCAGATATCTCAGAAGTGGAAAAGAGCTGTTGGCCTGACCACGAAGATGCCCTGAAGCTCATCAGGCCGTGTTAGCGACTGGAGTGTACGGAGCGGATTACTCTGTGGAAAGTGGATTCTGTCCACTTAATCTACGGATTACCCTGTGGAACGAGCGTGTCGGTCTACAGCGACAGCGGATCTGCCTTCAAGTCGGTGTCGTCCAGGCAAGACTGTGTGTGGAGCTTCGCAAGAGGGACATCCACGTCGCTAAGGATTCTTCTCACAGCGTAGGCTGGAAGAAAGTCAAACTTATTGTATTTTCTCCATTTCGTGTCACTCTAAAAAGCACTAGTTCTAGACGCATCCCTTCACGTGTCGTCTTTGTAGCATCCTGATCAGACAACGTACACGAACGGCGTCAGGGCAACGACACAACAATTGATCTACAGGGTGATCCAAAAGTCCCGCACAACTTTAAAAATTAATAACTCCGCGAATATTTGCGCTAGAGCAATGCGGTAAACACCATTTTGTTCAGGATGCAATGGGATTTTTTATGGAAAATAATGAAAAATTCGAAATTGATTTTAGTTACAACTTTATTCGCTAGATGGCGCTCTACCAGAATCAGAGATTCAGCGGCCAAATTGTTTGATAAATTGAAAAATATAAATGAACGACACGTATTTTTCCTTTTTGAATACCAGGAAAGAGCCCTAATAATATCAAATGATAAATTAATAAAACACCATTTCGTTAAAAGTTAGAAGAATTGGTTGGCGATTTTTAAATACAATCTGAGATATGTAAAATAGGTATATGCAAATTAAAACATGTAGCAAAAAATATTTATATTTTAGATGGAGTTTTGTGAAATAAATTGAATGTTTGAAAATAACTACTGATATCAATACACGATTTTTGAAATGTTAATATGCTACCAAAAATTATGATGGCACTACTAATAGGATTTCGTGCTATAAGGAATGTATAGTTTCTTGACTAATTGTCGACACTTGACTATTTAACTGGATATTTTTCATGATCCAAAAATGAAATATAGAGGGGAGTGACAAAATATATTTGTCGTACTTTATTCCAAATATCCTATGGGTTTGTCAAATGTTATCATTGTTTATTATACTGTACATAATTTTGAAAATGTATCCCCTCAAAAAATTCATTTTTAAATCGACCTTTTGCGTTGAAAAACGTGGTAGTAAAATCATTTTGTATTATTTTTGCGCAAAATATCTAAAGTTGGGGGGGATACAGAGATTATTCCTTATGCTATTTCTTCTAATGAGCGAAAAGCGATAAACTAAACATAAGGGGTAAAATTGTGTATACCAGTGTTATTCGAGAAGTTATAAAACTTTGGCCTGCACGAGATAATATAAAATGTGGGCAAATGACAAACAAAAAAATTACTGTTTACAGAAAAAAAAAAGAGTCAAGATGTGAGGACAGCATTTATTATTCCCATAACCCAAAACAAAGAGCTGCAAAATATAACACATGAGGTAACTGCCTTCTCTCTTGTATTAGGTCACAATCCTTGCTCAATGTGGCGCCCTTCATTCTCAAACACCGCCTACAGACGATAAATGACAGAATGGTCACAATTAGATAGTTGAAATTTATAAAACGTGCCATCTGATAGAAGCCTTCAACATGGCCAATGTGGTAGGCCGTCATCGATAAAAACGCGACTTTATGTACCCCTTATTACCGAAATTGTAAGGCGTCAAGTCTGGTGATATTAGAGGCCACTGGTATATAAAGTGGCGACTTATCAACGAATTCCACCGAACGTATCCTTCAGCAATTGTTTGGCACCGCGGAAGATATGAGGAGGTCCTCCAACTTGCATGAATTTTATTTCGCTTAGTGCTTGTCTGTCCTGCAATATGGGAATAGCCTTTTCTCTCAAAAGTTGAACATAAGGTTCACCAGTTAGAAAAACGGTTTTAAAAGTTCTTCCATTGATTTTTTTCAAAGAAAAATGGCCCAATAATAAAAAAAGAAGTGAACCCACACAAAACTGTAACTCTGTGCTGATGAAGTGGTATTTCTGTAAAAATCCTAGGGTTTTCTGTTGCCAAAATGAGGCAGTTTTGAATGTTAAATTCTCCCTTTAGATAAAAGTGAGCATCATCTGTTCTTAGAACATTTGACAGCCAGTTTTCATCAATATCAATTTGCCGGAAAACCCATGCAGCGAATTCTTGACGCTTCTCAAAATCGCTGACTTTCAACTCGTGAAAACTTTGAATTTTGTTAGGATATTTTTATAGAAAATTTCTAAACGATAGAAAATTTCTAAATTCTAAACCAATTCCCATATGTACATTATCCAGAATTAAAAGCTGGTCCTTAAACTGTGGAATTTCGAAAACTAGTGATAATTCCAATGTTGACGCATTGTCACGTCTTCCTTTAGAATCGAGTGTCAGGGAGTCTCTTGATGAAGACCAGGTACTTCTTCTTAGGAAGTCGAATGAGGTACCGTTCTCTTTTATGGAGGTGGCTAATGAGACGCCCCAAGATAAAATACTGTCTATAGTATTAAGGAATGTTAGAGAAGGCAACTGGAAATTCACAAGGGTACCGAGAGAAAACTCACTAGCTCCTCATTATAAGATCAATGAGGAATTAAGTTTGGAGTTTGGTTGTCTTCAGTGGCGTGAAAGAGTGGTAATTCCCCAAAAATTAAGATCTTTAATTTTAAATGACTTGCATGAAATACACATGGGGATTGTTAAAATGAAGATTATTGCCAGACGTTATTTTCTAGTGGCCAGGCATAGACAGTAACATCGAGGAGTTAACTAGAGAATGTAGAGTATGCCAAGAATCATCAAGCATGCCCCCGGCTACCATCTCGGAATGGACTTGGCCCAAAAACCGTGGCATCGACTTCATCCTGATCTAGCGGGTCCGTTCATGGGAAGAATGTTTTTAGTTCTCGTGGACGCATACTCAAAGTGGATAGAAATTTTTATCATCAAAGATATTACCAGCAAAGCGATTATAAATCATCTTAGAGAAATTTTGCCAGATTTGGATTGCCCTAATTTTTGGTTACAGATAACGGAAGACAGTTTGTCTCCGGTGAATTCGAGCAATTTACCAAAATGAATGGTATACGGCACACTAAGACCAGTCCGTATAATCCTAGTGCAAATGGTTTAGCTGAGAGATATGTAAGAGAGTTTAAATACCTTTTGAGAAAAAATAATGGGAAGGATGATTTAGAGACGGATCTACAAAGTTTCCTATTTGCTCATAGAGCATTCCCCCAAACTGTAATAAAGGAATTCCCCCGCGGAACTGTTAATGAAGAGAAGTTTAAGATCAAGATTCTCGAATTTAATACCAAGATGGGAAATCCGCGAGAGGTATTTCATGAGGCCGTAAGAAGGCAGGAGCAGTTTACTACAGGTTGCGAGGTTTATTTCCGCAACTATGCAACTGGACCTAAACGGTAAAAAGGTACCATTTTGGAATTATTGAGCTACCGTCACTACCTTATAAGTTGCGAGGGCGTCGTGTATAAGAGACATATCAATCAATTGCGACCTGTGAGAAAGAAACAAGTGGAGACAAGAAATTTGATACTTCCTCGAACATCAGGAGAGAAGCCTGTAGGTGGAAGTCATAAATAAAGTGAAGAGGAGGTTCCAGAGGTTACATCAGGAAACAAGGAGGAGACTGCTTCTGTGCACGTACCCTCTTGCACTCCTATACCAGGGTCTGTTGCTGTGCACGTGCCCTCTTGCACTCCTAAACCGGCGGCTGCCGCTGTGCAAGTTCCCGTCCGCAGTCCTAGATCTCAGAGAGCCAGGAAACCCCTAGACTGACTGGAGTATTATTAAGGGGGGAGATGTGTTGTGTATGTAAATAGATGAAGATTATTTGCATTCTTTAAAGTCTGATTATGTAAGAATATATGTGTATATAAATTGGACATTTTTTGTTGGCCAAACGAAAATAATCTGAGGCTCTTTATTGGACACGACAAAAAAAAAAAAAAAAAAAACAACGGCATTCCAGAGTAAAATAAAACATCAGAGATAGATAAATATTTTTCAAATGAATTAAAATAAATATAATCGATACTGAGAGAGAGTTGAATTTAAAAAAAATAGAAAATTATTATTTTCGATATATAAATAGCTGAGAGGATTCCAGCAAACCGCATCTAAAATATCATTATTTTTGCTACATGTTTTAATTTGCATATACCTATTTTACATATCTCAGATTGTATTTAAAATTCGTTAACCATTTCTTCTAACTTTTGGCGAAATGGTGTTTTATTAATTTATCATTTGATATTATTAGGGTTCTTTCCTGGTATTCAAAAAGTAAAAATACGTGTCGTTCAGTTATATTTTTCAATTTATCAAACAATTTGGCCGCTGAATCGCTGATTCTGGTAGGGCGCCATCTAGCGAAGAAAGTTGTAACTAAAATCAATTTAGAAATTTTCATTATTTGCCATAAAAAATCCCATTGCATCCTGAACACAATGGTGTTTACCGCATTGCTCTAGCGCAAATATTCGCGGAGTTATTAATTTTTAAAGTTGTGCGGGACTTTTGGATCACCCTGTACATTAGGGACATATAGAGGCTTTGTTAATCTTCCGCACAAATAATAATGATTAATAACGATAACTAAAATATTATTATTATATCTAATATATTAGATATAACCTTTCCCCCGATATTTCTTCAAATCTATGATGCATATTACAATTTGAAATGCCTATCTATAAAGGTAGATTTTAAAGTACATTTGTAGAAAAAAAGAAAATGTTTTTATTGTCTTTGCCTTCAAACAATGGCAATCAGACACATCTGTGATGTCTTATAAGTAACCTGCGTGTCTCAACCAGGCGTTAATTGCAGCAGGTGTTCCATGAAGCGCCACTTCTGCTGGCATATACGTGATGAATTCTACCCAGCCTATCTTATCTTCTGCTGCCCATATATCAACTGTCTTGTTGGGATAAAGCTGCGTGCTTACCTTTACACTTAGGACCTGGCGTGTTCTGCTTGCTTGATAAACATAGTCGGTCGTGGGAAGTAGAGAAGCTGTGGTTTTTACAGTAGTAGGTGCGATGCCATTTTGCAAATCCTCTTTTCTCTTTCACAAAATATTGATGATACGTTTTGGAGTGGATTTGATTTGCAGATCTCGTCGCGTCTGCCATTTTGAAATCCTCTTTTCTCTTTCACAAAATATTGATGATACGTTTTGGAGTGGATTTGATTTGCAGATCTCGTCGCGTCTGCCATTTTGAAATCCTCTTTTCTCTTTCACAAAATATTGATGATACGTTTTGGAGTGGATTTGATTTGCAGATCTCGCCGCGTCTGCCATTTTGAAATACTCTTTTCTCTTTCACAAAATAATGATGGTAAGTTTTGGAGTGGATTTAATTTTAGGATGTATCGCCTACAACAATCATGTAGATAGATTTTGAAGCACACAGGGAACGCCTAAATGCATATTAAAACTTGTCTATTTTTGGAAACTTTTACAGGTTCAAACCTAAGATAGAATACCAAATGATTAAGGCAGAGAGAGTATATTTCCTCAATGTGATACATTGTATACCTTCTTGTACACCTTTTAAACACTGACCGGAATCTGATAATTTTCAGAGACGGCCTAGAGGTGTAATAAAGTTTTGAGAGTCTATATTAACGGGAAAGGTGTGCCTTTTTAAAATCAATGTTCTTAGGAAAAAATTCCGATCAAAACAGATGTTGAAATAGATTTTACAAATGCATTTTAAAAATTCTGTGTTCATCAATTATGCCTCTATCTATATAAAAAGTATTCTTTCATATGAATAGAACATAACGTTAAAAATATCTCTCAGTAAAATGTAGAATAAGTAGAACACGAGATAAATAGATCTTCAGTTTCATGCTTTATGTAGCATCTCATCCCTACAAAATCTGGGCTTTCCTTCGTAGATCGCGAAATACGTGGTGTCGCTGGAGACCCACTGGCGATTCTCCACCAAACTCTGCAGCGGTGGTAGAGGCGCCATATTCATTGTACATAGTGTATATAATGCATATTATCTTTTTTTTAATAGTGCAGACTGTGCACTTTGCATGTATTGACAAGATGCCAATAAAATTATTTTAATTGTCAATTGTCTAGGATTTCCTATGGTAGGAATACTGACCAGCATACCGAAACTACGAAATGGCTTTCAATATACATGGAAACATAGCCATGATTGCAGATGATAAAGTCATGATAGCCATGGTTTATATGTGAAAATGAGAGGAATATATAGAACACATTTGTTGGATCATGTCATACCTAAAAATGTAAACATTTTATTTCAAACATTTTATTTTTAGGCAACCATTTGTATCTCAGCTATGCAACTCAAACTAACTGCGAATTGAATACAGAGTTTGTGAAACTGAGAGGGTGCAAATATATTAACATATTTTATCCTAGAGATTCGATAAAGGAGCTCTAAATAAATGTTCAATGCCTAAGACATATGGTGTTATAAGACATACAGTTAAACCTGTCTATAGCGCCCCCTCTAAATAGCGCCTCCCTCTCTATAGCGCCCGATTTTAAATACGTAGTACGATGCGATATACATTAAAAGTGACCTGTCTATAGCACCCCCTCTCTATAGCACCCTATTTTGGTGAGTCCCAAGAGGAGGCGCTATAGACAGGTTTAACTCTAAATGACTTATTAAAATTAATTTCATTATTAACTAAAGTCTCTCTATTTTCAAACACAATATATTGAAAGACTAACTGCTAAGATCTTTGAAGCCTCATCAACTCGGGAATTTGAATGTCCAAATAAATACCATAATTTAAAGACACAAATATAACTTATTAAAAATTGTTCTTATGAGAATATTAATATTCAAATAGACATCCAGTTTTGTTAGAAAATATTATACATCAGCACGAGGAGTGAAGGGTTTAAAAAAGAAATTGAAGATTTGCAGATCTCGTCGCGTTTGCCATTTTGCAAATCCTCTCTTCTCTTTCACAAAATATCGAAGGTACGTTTTGGAGTGGATTTAATTTTAAGATATATCGTCTGAAAGAAACCTATCATCCACTTTGTTATATAGTTTATACAATTATATATGAAACCGCAGAAAAGAAAGGAAAAGACATATCTGAATAATTTATACAAGCGATCGATTATCACTGTTCTTGAAATTCAAGAGAAAATGTACAAAATATTCAAAAAGAATGAGAGCTGTAACAAGGGAAAGGAAGAGTGGTTCACCGCCTGTAGGTTTTATTTGGTCAATTAGTCGAAGTCAAAGCAAGCAAGCCTGTAGGCACCTATCTTTCAACCTCCTTTCTTTGAAGTACAAAAAAGTATAACAGAGCTGGCAAATAAACAAAGCAACCATATCGTTCAAACGATAAGATTTAAGGTCAAGATAATGGAGAGAAAAACATTTTGAACAAAGTTAGTTTGTCACTTATCAGAAACGGAACTCTCACTATCTGGAGCCCGTTCCACTTCCTAGCGCTTGTAGCTGGTAGTTTCTGTCATAGCTTGGGATTCCATAGAGTCGTTTTTCTTTGCTGTGGCCATACTCGGGGAGAAGTTATCCCGCGGTATGGCAGGGAACAATGACTCGGGGAGAAGTTATCCAGCGGTATGGCAGGGAACAATGACTCGGGGAGAAGTTATCCAGCGGTAAGGCAGGTAAAATGACTCGGGGAGAAGTTATCCAGCGGTATGGCAGGTAACAATGACTCGGGGAGAAGTTATCCAGCGGTATGACAGGGAACAATGACTCGGGGAGAAGTTATCCAGCGGTAAGGCAGGTAACAATGACTCGGGGAGAAGTTATCCAGCGGTATGGCAGGTAACAATGACTCGGGGAGAAGTTATCCAGCGGTAAGGCAGGTAAAATGACTCGGGGAGAAGTTATCCAGCGGTATGGCAGGTAACAATGACTCGGGGAGAAGTTATCCAGCGGTATGACAGGGAACAATGACTCGGGGAGAAGTTATCCAGCGGTATGGCAGGTAACAATGACTCGGGGAGAAGTTATCCAGCGGTAAGGCAGGTAAAATGACTCGGGGAGAAGTTATCCAGCGGTATGACAGGGAACAATGACTCGGGGAGAAGTTATCCAGCGGTATGACAGGGAACAATGACTCGGGGAGAAGTTATCCAGCGGTATGGCAGGTAACAATGACTCGGGGAGAAGTTATCCAGCGGTATGGCAGGTAACAATGACTCGGGGAGAAGTTATCCAGCGGTATGACAGGGAACAATGACTCGGGGAGAAGTTATCCAGCGGTATGGCAGGTAACAATGACTCGGGGAGAAGTTATCCAGCGGTAAGGCAGGTAAAATGACTCGGGGAGAAGTTATCCAGCGGTATGACAGGGAACAATGACTCGGGGAGAAGTTATCCAGCGGTATGGCAGGTAACAATGACTCGGGGAGAAGTTATCCAGCGGTATGGCAGGGAGCAATGACTCGGGGAGTGTAGCGGCCTTTTGGCACTTTCTTCAACAACTTAACCTCCTCCACTGTGGGAGCGAGGAACCAAAATACATTGTTTTAGTTCATTTTTACCTGAAGAATACTTGACTTCATATTAAGCTGAACATCCGGTATACCCGTAGAACGCTTTAATATATTTTAAGATGGAAATTGATGCGAAGTTTTTAACGCATCTGCTTTTATACTCAAAACCAACACGTTTATATAGACTTTATATATAACCCAAAAATCTTTCACTTTTAAATATAGATTCAAAAATTTGGTATAAATATTAAATTATTGAGGTCTCCAAGATGACGATGAAATTCTAAGATGTCTGTATACATTCTGTTTCTCCTCTATAATGCTGAGTATAGAATTTTTTCTCATGAACTAAAAACAAAAGAAATATTCATTTCGGATCAAATGGAACATGAGTTCATTCAAAATAGTAGAAAAGCTAACTGGAGAAGAAATCGGAAAATATCATTTTGAAGTAATGCGGCAATTTAGAGGATAGTCAATGATACCAGTGATCACATACAACACAATGTTGGAATATTACACAGAGTAACAACGGCTATAGATGAGCTTGTGTTTGGAAAGGAACTTGTATGTATATATTAATTATTGTTTTTGTTGTTTTCATGTAAAACATATACCAACATTTGTTTTGTATAATTACTATTAATAATAAATAATATCAAAAATAAAAATGGCATATCCTGACCAGGAGCACATGTGCTTTACAGAAGGCAGAACGCCATCTGGTGGAACAGAAATCAACTAATCATTGATTTAGCCTGTTCGTAAATAAATAATTGTTTATAAATAATATGTAAAGTTGGTTACGTCCTTCTTACTTACTTTAATTACATAACACACAAGAGTGAAGCTCAAACTGAGGACGTTCCGACCGAGGCCAGGGAACCGCGGAGCTATTTTGAGACAGCGATATCTCCTCGGTTTGAGAACTAACGCGCGCTGTCATCCGCTCTGATAACCTCCGCACATGTGTAGTGTGTACATATGGGGCTCTTCCAGAACTTTCACACTTATCGATTTGCTGCTACTCCACCCATGTGTGCTTCATGCATACAGCTAGCTTCTTGAACAAACTACTCTTTTAACAGCTCACTCCCTACTTCAGTTATAAGTACTTCCTCGGCGTGGAACTGAGGAGTGAAGACCTTGTCTGGAGGAGAACTCTTTCAAGGTGGGGAAGTCTCCCTTGCTAAATATATTGTACATATACAACTATATATATGTTATATTAAAATATTTTATATAAAATTATCAATTGAAAAAGCCCTGTACGATTTATAAATGAATAAAACAAAGCATCAAGGGCTGCGTATCGTTATTAGAACAAATATATACGAGCTTTCGGGCACATACGCCCTTCTACAGGAATTAATGAAACAATAATCCAACTAGTTTGAAATAAGATTTATACATAAATCTGTTGGATTATTGTTTCATTAATTCCTGTAGAAAGGCGTATGTGCCCGAAAGCTCGTATTATATTCGTTCTAATAAAAGATACGCAGCCCTTGAAGCTTTGTTTTATTCATTTATATAAAATTATGTTATATTAAAGTGTTATTTTATTTAAAATTATATTTCATCGATTCAAATACTCTGTTAAATCGACCGCCAGAGGTCACGCTTTCCCTATAAATACTCATTGTTGTTGTTCCCCGTTGGCCGGCTCAAAACTTTTGTACATTATGTAAATAATCTTTTGTTTTCCTCGTTCTACTCGCCTTAATCCAGGCAGTACTTTTATGCATATCCCTTAGCTCAAATAAATGAATATCTAATATTCAATATTATTATTATTCTTTCAAGATTTTAACCACGACTGCATTAACATAGTATAATCCTCAAGATGATTAAATACAAGCAGAAAATCTCTTTTCTTTATATAAGATATATTTCCCTCACATTTCATCCAGCCATTATTCACTCCTCATTTTTTTTTCTGTAACAATTGATTAGAAGAATCAATATTATTGTTTAATTTATAATACAATATAATGCGGCTTATGATTGTAAAACGGCGTTTGACAAATTTTACCGCAAATGTTTCTTTTGAACGAAAATTCGTAATTTATTTTAAGGAGAAATAACGACTATTTCTATCCTTAGGAATGAAGTATGAAAGGATGAATTGTGAAGAGTAATGATGAACGGAAAAATACGATTTTTCGTTCAAAAGAAACATTTGCGGTAAAACTTGTCAAGAATCGTATTATTGTTTAATTGTCAAATTGTCTGCATCAGTTGATAAACAATTGACAATTTAAACAATATTATTGACTCTTCTAATCAATGGTTACAGAAATAGGGGTAAATATATAAAATGTAGGCAAATATATATAGTTATATATTAGATAATAAAAGGCATATATTGGATTTAATAAAATATTTATTTTTCCAATATTTCGTTTCGCTGAACGCCAAACCTTTATCAAGGCATTACATTTTTGTATACACAAACTCAACGCCGCATAGTGTTATAATATAAGGTTTGGCGTTCAGCCAACCGAAATATTGGCAAAATAAATCTTTTATTAAATCCAATATATGCCTTCTATTATCTAATGAATTAAATATGGATTGCTCTATTTTCAAAACAGTTATATATGTGCAAATTTACTCGGCAAAGGAAACTTCCCCACCTTGAGAGAGTCCTCCTCCAGACAAGGAATCAGTTTATAGATGTGTGTTTGATAGATTCGTTTCTCTACTTACATTTTGAAACTAGGCAGATTCAACTTCTACATGTGATCGTTATAAATTAGAGGGGATTATATGGGGGTCGGTGGAAGGATGGTCTATACCGTTGGTTTTCGACCGCTACGACCCGGGTTCGATTCCCGCATTGGGCCTTTTTTTAAATAAAAAAAGTGCTCCAATGGCCCCCCGATTCTTGCAAAACTCCAACCCCACCAGCGAGTGAAAGTAACCAAACGAGGCTCTGGCACATTTGTAAGTGCAAAGTCGAACTGCTTTTCACATGTGTAGACATGTGCACTTACAGTAAAAGCAGTCGCCTACTTCTACCCACCATGATTATCATGGCCTGTACCACGTGTACTAGGGATAAGCCAAAAAAAAAAAAAACAACAACAGGGGATTATATTCCATGTATAACGGAATACAAATATGGGATATAGAGTAAAGAAGAACCAATATATTGTGTTTTTTATGAAAAACATTTGTTGGTTGGAAATTTGGAAACAATTTAGCTACATCAACTAATTATTTATTCCCGACGTTCGCTGTCACTCTCTTCCTAAAACATTGTGTTTATAAAATAACTTGGAATAATTCTCTGAACAGATCTATTTATTCCTCTAGTGAGACAAAGTCGAGGTTTCTCAGATCATTTGTTGGCTCCATTTATATGTTTCAACTCCACCTTTGCCGGTCCCAAGCCCGGATGAAAAAGGAGGAGGGGGAGCAGTAACAAGCTCACTAAAAAACCTGGGCTCAGCTGGCCCGGCTGATAGTACCCTGTAAGAGCTCCTAATCCAGGGATACAGGATGAGCAGCGTTTGTATTCCATGTTAGGAGCGGCTGTACATGGTGTCTGTTCCTCATGTCAGAGGCGGCCATTTCTTTTGGAGCTAAGTCGGCCTGCCACTGAGTAGTGCTCCCAGTCTTAATGACAAAGGCAGACGCATTCTACTTCACTCAGTCATGATGGTTGTCAAACAGACACCATCAACAAGCTCTACACGCTTGATACCCTAATATGATTGAGTGGAGATAAGAAAGAAGAAGATCTATATGTTTCTCTTGGTATAATAATTGCAGCAAGGTATGTAGAGATAATATATCATAATAGAAATTTAGGCAAAAAACTAAATTTAAATATACCTTCTATACCATGATTCTGACCAAGATGGAATCTGTGGCCACTCGACATAGTCAGACCTGGAAACTGTTGTTGGATTCTGTGCTGTCTGTAGTATAGGAGCTTTATCTATGCTTCCTTCTTACGGTGAATCTGTATAAGACCGGTGGTCTTGATAAATCTGTATGTGATTCTGGCCCAGATTTCAAAATAAGATTCAGTTGCTGAGACAGAGATGGATTGGACCTTGGGCTGGGTGGGAACAGGAAGCGATAGAAGGAAATATTTCCTGTTCTGATGAACCGTGTGTTTGAACGGGAGAATCTACTTCAACACCGCTCAAGTTATTCAATAAACTCTGGTTGAAATATTATCATTAACTTAGCGCTCTATATCACTGAAAATTATAAACATATTCTTTAACGTGAAAAACAAAAGTGAATTTGTACTTGGATTAGGTGGATAAATTGAGAAAAAGGGCATTTCCTGAACGTGCAACTGAAAGTTGCTGATGGCTAGCGCCATCTATATATTTATACATATTCCGATATTCACATATTCCGATACATATTTATTCCGATAGATGGCGCAAGCCATCAGCAACTTTTAGTCGCACGATCAGGAAATGCCTTTTTTCTCAATATTCTTTAACGCTACTCTCATTCCAAGGTATATAATTAAATTTTATTTCTACAACCTCTTCTTTTTCTCTCTTATCTCCACTCAATCATATTAAGGTATCAAGCTTGTAGAGCTTGAGATGGTGTCTGATGGGGATGAGTAGATCTCATCAAAGGAGATTTGACATCCAAAATGATTGGGTGAAGTAGAATGCGTCTGCTTTTGTCATTAAGACTGGGAGCACTACTCAGTGGCAGGCCGACTTAGCTTCAGTATGAAATGGCCGCCTCTGACATGAGGAACAAACGCCATGTGCAGCCGCTCCTAACATGGAGTACAGATGATTAAACAATTAAAAAGGTTTCCCCGAAAGCTTGAGACGGTTTTAAAATAAAAATAAACACATCTCCAGAAACTTTTTTTATTGTTTAAATAATGTCCAGGAGATTCAAATTTCAGACAATTCATTTATTGAATTTGGCTATTGCATCTTTGTGCAGTAAATTATTTCAGTTGGATTATAGAGTATGAAAGACATAGTATGGGTTTCCACATTACCTTGGTAAATAATATCTATTGTAAGTTTTTATAGGAGCAACTTGGCGGCCATTCTGTGTCCAGGTAGGTAGGGAGATTGAAACACCCTTTATTGACATCTTGTCAATTATGTTTTACAAAATTAATGAAGAATAATGGGAATATTTACAATGATTTATGAGTGAGGAAGGCTCCACCATCTGGATAGGGTCCTCCTCCAGACCAGGAGAGGGTCCTCTTGGACCCCCCGCAACTCCAGGGCCAGGAAGTATTTGTAGATGCGGGTCTTGGTAGGTAGGGAGAGAAACATGGTATTCCGTGCCTTCTTCCACAGAGAGCGAATCAGCGATATCTCGTTCCCCGATATATAAGTATTTATGTGAAACTATTTATATAGATAAAATATTTGGTCGCAGTGGTACAGCCTGTTCACGCCGACGAGGGCCAAACATCCCGAAACGCGTTCGTAGTTGGCTTTTCTTGAATAATCAAGAAAATGGGTTGGCCAAATATCGGAGAACAAGTTAAATCAACGTTTAGTTGATTTCTGTTCCACTAGATGGCGCTCTGCAATCTAAAAAGTTCATATGAGTGCGGTCAGGATATGACTATTTATATTGAATCATTGTATTGTATTAGCATATGCCTGAGTGTATTTTTAAAATACAGATTCACAGGAAAAAAAAAAGGAGTAAAAATGATGATGATGAATATCTAATTTTAAACATCTTTATTTCAATAATATTGAAAAGACAACGAAGAAAGAGAGAAATGTTTTTCAGGGAGATTATTAATTAGAAATTAATGAAAATGCTATATTCCTCCTTAGTTAAGAGTTTTTGAAACTCTAGTGAAGGTCTTAAAATGATGTTAATAACAAAAATTAGCATCACCTGATCGTGCAGCTAAAAGTTGCTGATGGCTTGCACCATTTGTTGCTTTCACTTTTGTTCTATTTTTTAAACAAAAAGTAGTTTACCAGTTGAACCGACTGTAGAAGAATGTGATCAACGTCTACAGTCTGGAGAATATTGATGATGAACGTCCTGTGTGTCCGAAAATTCCGTGATGATGGATGCTCTCTCTTGCTCGCAGTCGTAGGCGCTCACATCTCTGGCTGTTATAAAAAGTCCGAGATCTTTCTGCATGACATTGCAGGGTCGCACACACCAAATGTGGGAAATATTCCCACTCTATATATTTCCTTCTTCAGGAAAACTTAATATTTTATTTGGAAAGAACACCCATGTGAATAGAAGTACATATGATACAATGTATATACATATAATACAATAATAATAACACGTATAATACAATGCTTTCTCGGCCTGCCACTGAGTAGTGCTCCCAGTCTTAATGACAAAGGCATTATACTTCACCCAGTGTGGATATAAGAAAGAAGAAGAACAATGTTTTCAGGAGTTTACCAGATCTTACATATTCTCCAATGTAGTTGTTGACTACCGGCAAATGTGGCGGAACTGCAGTTAGGACAGATCGGCCAACTTCGTGGTGGCTGAGATAAGATTATTTATTTACCAAAATCACAACTTCCGTTCTCCAATATTTCCAGTGTCAGCTGAGATATTTACATAACACGTTGATGAAGTATCTGACGGGGATATATGTGAAACAAGGCGTGATGTTGAACGACTCACTGTTCTGACATCAGTGAAGCGATGGATGGATCCTTCAGATTGGCGGCTTCATATCACAATCACAGAAATTATAAAAATTAAGGCGAGAAGTGAAGATGAAACAAGAAAATGAATATTCTTTGAGTGTGAAAGCTTATAAAAAATAGGAACTTACCCTCTACTATTAATTTATTTATTTTCTTCCTTGTTGTCTGTTTTGCATAAGTTGAATCTGGTAAGAACGATGTATGTAAATTAGTTGGTTCTTTTGTTGCCTACGATACGAGGTAATTAACTCGTTTCTCTATATCTAAAAATGTTTAAAGTTTAATTTTATAAATCTGAGAGTTGTCTTCAAAAACGATCCAACAGAAGAAATGTCTTTTTATTATGAAAATATGAAGCCTCAAATATGAAAACATACACCATCATCCAGCCATCTTGGAGGAAGTTGTTCGATTCCCTTTCTGCATCTTCCTTTTGTGTCGCGCGCGAAGCAAAGAAATACTCGCATGCTATTTCCAGACTCCACATTATGAAAATTTCATCTACAGGATAAACTTTTACTTTTGATAATAATTGACCATCTGCAAGACGGTCTCATCCCAATGCTATGACAAGAACGTCCGTTCCGTTATCCGGCAAGAACGGCAGCTATTTGATTATAAAAAGTAGATAGTTTTATCCAAATGATGACTAAAAGTATGAAATCTGTTCGGAACCTTCAGTTTTTTTTTGACCGGGGAAAGTAGGATCCGATGATACCATCAACGAGCGAATCAGGTTGGGGCTGATTAGAGAGAATGACAAGAATGTCATGCTCACAGAGTTAGAAATTGAACCAATTAATATGGGAATCTTTACATCTATAATTGTGAAAACATTAATAGATGATATTAATTTTAAAAAAGAGATTAAATAGTCACATGCTATAGTCATACATACACTATACATATATAATATCAGTCGTTGAGGACCTCTCAAGTTGAAGGCATATATGGCAAGTTGGCTGAAAGATGAAATAGTCATATACTATAGTCACCTATTGTTGCAGCATAGCTAATGCACCTATTTTATTTTAATTTGTAATATTATTTTTCATATATTTTAAATTCAAATTTATATTTTATATTTATTTGTTTTATTAAACAGAATATATGTATTATAAACAGAATATATGTATTATAGAATCACCATTTGTATTTTGGTACACTGTGTGACTTTACTGCTCTCTTTGATGTGAAAAATAAATAAATGATTCTGGAGGCTACTTAAAGTTATCTCATTATTCCCTTATATAAATTTGTAGGATGGTTCAAACACGCTCTGGTAAGATGCAAGACCCGGCACAGGAGAGAATCAAGGTTGAAGAGTCTACCAAGCCGCAACCTGGTGCAACAATTGGTGGAGATGCTGGGTATATATACACATATAATATCAGCACATCTCAAGTTGAAGGCATATATAGAAAGTTGAATAATAATCACATTATGCAGTCATATATACACAACACATATCAGTAGTTCTGCACATCTCAAGTTGAAGGCATATATGGCAAGTTTGCTGAGAGATTAAAAAGTCAATTATTGAAAGACAAAATTGCCATAAAGTATAAAATAAAAATATAACAGTAGCAATACCTTTCTTTATTCGTGAGAAGTAAAAGCTTTCGGATCTTTATAATCCTTCCATAGACATAGCTGTATGTTGAGAGAATGAGAATTTTCTCATGAGAACATTCTAATTTTCTCAATCTAAAGCTATGCCGGTGGAAGGATTATAAAGATCCGAAAGCTTTCACTTTTAACGAATAAAGAAACGCATTGCTACTTTTTATATTTTATAGTCAAATATATACACTACACTCATATATACTATGTGTCCATCAAGGTAAAAATATATCCAATAACCGCTATCTTCATAGACTTGAGAACTCTCCGAGAGCTTGGAAGGTAAAAACGGGCGTTCAGTTTTCCCATACAAGAAAGGAAGATGTACGAGGTAGTCAAATACTAAGTCGGCATCGTTTTTATTTTTCATATATTCATTAACTTTATTTTTACATTTGTGACGTATCTCTCTCTCTCATAATATAAAAAACACATGACAGAAAGAACACATCTCTGGTCGAAATGTCATTTATATTTGAGAACTATGAATTCCGGTCAGACAACCTCTATCTCCACGAGAAAGGGAAAAAACAATTCTGCGTTTTTTTGTATTGTGTCCGCCACAATTGTTCTTTAAAAATGTGGTCGTTGTACTTTTGAAGGGAATGAAGCATCATTTATCTCTAGTAAAGTCATTTTGTTGTCAAGGTAACGTGAGATCTGTACAAATATTTGAACCGAGAGTATCTACAGGAGGTGGGTGACCTGCCGCAGGGGCCCGTGCTGGGGGCGGGCGGCCTTGAGCCACCCCAGCTGCTGGGCGGGACAACGGAGGGCGGCTTCACTCGAACCACGATCTGCGTAGCGTTTCTAACAGCATGCATTTATTCCAGATAACTCAAAATCGACAATATTTTTCTAAGATATCGTCTAGAAATAATAAAACTCAACAAATAAATAATCAAAATATAAATAAATACTCTGAAATTACTATAGAGAGATCACTTTGGATCGTTTCTAGTTTCCTACTTAGGACTTGACATGAAATGTTTTCAATTATAGAAAACGTTGTTATTGGAAAAATTGTGGAATCCCCATGAACAGTACCTCATCTTTCATTATTAAAGCTGAAGAGAGAATAGTCTTGAAAGATATAGTTATAAAGGGATGTAAACTTAGTGAGATACACAGTTTTATCAATATTTGGTGTTCCCTCCTTTGGCAGGTTCTAGGTTCTCTAAATCTAGGCGAAGGGTCCTACTGCTGAAAGGTCCACTTCTTCCTTCTTTCTTTGGGTATATAGTTATATAGATTTATAGTGTTATAGCCTTACTCCTGTAGAAAAGAGCTCCAAGGCCCGAAACCTTGAGTTAATTATATGATTTTTGTAAGAATTTGAGTTACCTCTGGATAATGAATTTTCTCTCTCAAATGATATACGTGGAGGATTGGATTTGCGGTCAGAGAGGTTAGGTCTGACCCAGTTACATAGATAATATATTCACAGAATAGCCGATCAAAAATAAAATTCAAACCCTAGAAACGCTCAACAGCTCTCACGAAAATGTAAATTTTACAATTAGACATAAAAATACGATATAATAACCATTAAGATAGATTCAATTCAGAATAAAAAACCAACGAGTGCAAGTAACCAAACGGGCTCTGGCACATTTGAATATTTCTCACTAGAACTCCTAAAACAATTCGAAGAAAAAGGTGCAATAAGAATTGATAAACCAAGGATATCCTTTATCATTCTTCCGAAAGATTTTTTCAGGGAAAATAACCAGAGAATATAGAAACCAGTTTACAGAACAAAATATTCGATATACTCCGAAGAACCAGACTCTAGCATTCAGAAGCTCAGAATTACAGAATTTTCTACAAATATATCAGTAATATCATAAGAGATCTTATTTCCAAAACAGCTAAAAAAAGAAAGTTTAAATCAAGCAAAAAGCCAGAGATCCATTCTACGTTACGACTGTAATCAAATCACCAAAGTATGCCTGGATCATGGTCCCATGATCAACGAAAGCTGCACCCCTATAACCCATTCCATGAGATCATGAACTCATGGAATTCGTGTAATCTTTACACAAGGGGATAAGAAACAACAACATGCTACACATTGCGACTACACATAGGTCAAAAAGCCCGAAAGAAACATGGCCGCCAGAGCACATTAGAAACGTAAAGATTCCTTATATCTCCCTTATTCTATACACCCATACATCGCTTTGCGTCGGGGTTACGTACCAAAAAAACACGACGCAAATTGAAACGACGCAAAGTGAAAATATGTGAAGGCGCAATCAAAAACAAAGGTGTTGCCAAAAACAAAGGTGTTGCCATATTTTAGGAAAAAAAAATTAAAGACTCGAATCCAAAACAACGCAACTTCGAAAATCTAACGATGCACAGTGAAAATCAGTAAAAATTAAGCAGCGACGCAATTTCGAAAAAAAAAAACGCAAAACGAAACGACGCAAAGCGAGGTATAGGTGTATTTGAAACAGATTTAATTTAGAAAAAGTAGAATGAAGAATTCCAAACTATTTTTGACATGTTTTTAATTCTTTTTGAATTAAAACAATTTCTACTGTCCTGCACTGCAATGATAAATCATGGGATGGCCTGGCTGTATGGACAGTAGATAATTGTTTTATTTCAAAAAGAAGCATACGCTTCAAAAATAGTTTGGAAATCTTATTAGAATTATTGTTGTCGATTTACAGAATTTCTTTATAAACACTGGGTAGAAATGATTGGATTTTCGTTTGGTACATTGGGAATTTTTACATCTGTAGCTGTGAAATAACTTTGAAATAATACGCAGGATAAATGATTTAAATATAAAAATACACGTTATATTTTAAATTAAGCAATGAATGAGTAAACGAAAACAACAACAACAATAATTTCTATAAGATAATTAAATAATGAAATAAAAATATATTTATATGGTAATTTAAGCCAACAACCCCATATTGTATATAACTTATAACAAGATTTTAATGTTGTATAATAGAAACACATCTGTAAATGATTATACGCATTATTGGCATGTGTCATTACATCATCATATGTAATGTACTTTGTACAAACTGAGGATAAATAAATAAAACTCTGTAATAGATTAAGAGTTGAGCTAAAGAGATAGAAGTCAAAACGTCTAAATTCGAGATACAATTCAGAGTTTGTAGTATATTTTATTCTATAATTAGGATAAATACATTTTATCTTTTGTAATATAATTATAATTGGTATAAGAACAGTATGGCGGCGGCCATCAGTCCTTCATCTGTGAGGTCAGGAGTTGGCGCCCGCCGACGTTGCAGAATCACCCGAACGACAGATTTCAATTTAGGAAGTTTACATTCTACTCCTGGGTGGTGGCGCCTTTCTCTAAAACTTATCGTCCGACACGCCATTCTTCCATGCCAGTGGAAATCTCGCTGTTTTAGGACGCTAGGTAGATAGCATTTGGTATTTTCCCCTGCAGATATCTACCTGTTCTTTGGAACGGACTATAGATTCTATTCCATACTCGTGGTAGAAATCTTGTGTCATATGCATTGTTTCATATGGACACATGCTAGCGGAACTCTCGCTGTTCTAGAACGCTAGGTAGATAGCATTTGGTGTTTTCCCCTGCAAATATCTACCTATTCTTTGGAACGGACGATAGATTCTATTCCATTGTCGAAAACTGGTCCTTCACATCAACGGTAGAAATATTGTGTCATATGCATTGTTTCACATGGACACATGCCAGCGGGACTCTCGCTGTTCTAGAACGCTAGGTAGATAGCATTTGGTACTTTTACGTATAGGTATCTACCTGTTCTTTGGAACGGACGATAGATTCTATTCCATTGTCGAAAACTGGTCCTTCACATTAACGGTAGAAATATTGTGTCCTATGCATTGTTTCACATGGACACAATTCTCTTATGTTTCTCTTTAGTTAGTTGTTCGCAGCGTCTTGCAAATGTCTTCCGCATCAAACAAACTCTTACTGCTGAACGCTGAAATGCTTCGAATTTTATTCATAAATCAAGGTCTCCCTGTATTATCACCGTATCATGTTAAAATACCTAGTCTTTATGGCTCATAGTTCAATAAAGTAAATTTTTGTTTAAATTTATTATACCTATCTTTTACTTATTCAAAGACTTTAAGGGAAACCGTTATTTACTTGACATGTCGGACGCGATATCCCAGCTTGGGATACTTGCGCCTAAGTACATTATAGCAGCTTAATTCAATAAACAGAAAAGAGAATCTAAAATTAATCTAAAAAAAAATATTGAATTTTACATACATTGCTATATACAAAATCGCACATTTCGCACATTAAGAATTTTTGTTACTTCTGTAGCTGTGAAAGAACATTGAAACAATATGCAGGATAAATGATTTAGATATAAAAATACACGTTATATTTTAAATTGAGCAATGAATGAGTAAACAACAACAACATTAATTTCTCTACAAAATCACCTTTGAGGACTTCACACTTTGACCAGCCATGTTCCAGAGTCTTTGTTTTGTTTTTTATAGAGATTTGTCGGGAGTGTCAAAATTGTCATCGGAGATGCCATTATTTATCAAAAATGCCGACTCCATTTTACCTAGACAAAAATACCTTTTTATCTGTTTTATTCATTCTTTTTATTCAGTAGCTCTTTATAATAAACACCAGTGAATACAATTCTTGTTTCGAATTTATTTATAAAATGTATTCTAATATAAACGTTCCTCCCTGACTTATAGTTTGATAAAAAAAACAATAAAACATCCACACACAGGGCTAAGTTTCTTGTAGAATTTTTATTTCTCTAGATTTCTGACATATCAGTCCTCTGACGGGAGTATCACACTATTAACCCTGGATGTTTTATTGATTTTATTAAAAAATAGTCTACAGACTCATCAAAAATGTTATCATAACTTTCCCAGCTGATTAACCATCCCTTGTTTCTTGGAGGAAGCTTTTCCAATCATTTTTCACTTTTTTGACTGTCTCTGGTATCTAGTGATGCGCCCATATCTCATCTTCCGCTAAACACCGAGGAATGAATACAGCTGTGGGGTGTACAGACGCTAAGTTCTTAGTTGAAACGTCCAACCGCTGAATTTTTAGATCTTAAGCAAGCAAACTCGGTACCAACTATCACCGAACATGTTCAAATCTTGGTGTAAATGCAATTTTCATGAGGTACTCCACTCCACTCTTTATGTTTCAATCCTTGATCATTCATGGCCGTTTAGTGTTTTAGGGATCCTTTACTCGACGGAGACCTCAATCAAGTTTTCCCTTCAGGGTTCAGTGCTTGTTCCTATACGCTTGAATTCAACTACCCAGCTGGGAACACAGTTTTACTTCAAATCTAATACAAGATTTTAAAAATTGTGATTCAGTTTTTCTCTTTCAAAATATAGAATTTTATCACTGCGAGGATTTCCGTTTTCCCTATTCCTTCCGAAGCACAACACACATTTGTCGTTGACCTCTCTAGATATTGAACTACGTGAAATAGTATTCTGAAAATTTCCAAATGGCTTTGTATAATACAATTTTCCTATTTATTTATTTTTCTTTTCGTTTTTATTACTTATCAATGAACCTTTTTACAAACTTCCAACCAAGTTTATCCTCAGGAGGATTCAAAATATCAAATTTTCAATAAAAGTTTAATACTAATTTTAATAGAGAGAGAGATATTTTCTCTAATTATAGTCTATATATACATTTGATTATTCCCCTGTGAAAATAAAGCTATATAGATAGGGTATACTGCGCTATTTTTTTTTTTAACGTGCAATTCTACAATAATTTGTTATAGAGAGTTATTGGTCGGGTGGGAATCTGATTGAGAGATAGATTGTAAGGAGTTTTGTTGCTGAAATGTATTGGCTTTTCACAAATTCTGGAGAACAACACAGTCAATAGGCGTAGCACAGAAGAGGGATCCAACTTGAGGAAAGGTCTACATCACTCCCCGCGTTCTGTAGATACCTGCTATGTTTACTTCTACTACTTTAATCCTGCTCTTCTACTAATTATGTTTACTTCTGTTTACCTATCTGGGAGAATCCTGTATGGGACGAGTATCCTTAATAAAGGCTTTTTGAAGAAATGTCTCTATGGTGTAAATTGGTGGATTTTTACAACGACACTATTCACTATAGATATTTTATGAGTCAAAAGTGTTTTAGTTTAAAAATCAAATGAAACGTTTTTGCGAGCAATATTCTATTTTATCAGCGAGATTGTCCTCGTTGAAATATTTAGCTGATTGAGTTGAAACAAAGAGGGAAGGAATGGATAATGTGAAAAATGGATAGAAGAGATTAAAAAGCCGAAAATTCTCAGGATAAGAAAAGGACAATATATTTAAATTAGGCGCTGGAAATTAGGCACAGAGTGGTCTAAATATGACAGGAGTCGGAAAAATATGCGGGACACAGGGAACAGAGATGGCTGTTGTTGAACTCTGACGTAAAACGCATGGCAGAGAGATGACAGGACTGGGAACAAGATGCGGAGCACAGGGAACAGAGATGGCTGTTGTTGGACCTTGACGTAGAACGTACGACAGGGAGATGACAGGAGTGGGAACAAGATGCGGAACAACGTCAAGACAAAACGAGGAACCATAGGAATTTATAACCAAAGGAGGACAAGGAGTTGAAACAGAATGCGAAATATAAGATCTAGAGTTAGAAGAAGTTAAAGCTAGGCAAAGAGAGGACGCACTTTTGTATTCGTAGGACTAAGAAATGTAATTGTGTTTACAAAACAATAGAATAACACTCAAGCAAGGAAATGCAAATTTGGGAAAAATAATCCAAAGTAAATTTGGTCAATGTCAGGAGATGAATGAAACTGTTGACAAAGAGAAGGAAACTTACCTCTTCCTGGGTGCGGTACTGGTCGATGGCCCACACCGTGGGCTTGTGCGCGGGGCTGGCGAGCAGGTCCGGCGGAACGCGCGCCCCGCACGCCTTGGCGCAGATGAGCCGCGTCTTGCCCACCGCGGAGTCGCCCACCACGACACATTTGATCGCGTTGGAGAGCTGCTCCTCCTTCAGCATGTCACCATCGCGGCTGAAACACGCCCGCCGGTCATCAGCGGCCATCCTATCTGCCTTATCTCGGCTGGCGGCGACCACATGGAGGAAAAAGGTCACGATGTCGAGTGACATGTGGGTCCAACAACCCCTCCGGTGGTGACAAAAACATTGACATCTCACGGCACTGAATACCAAAATACCTGAAAATACCTTCCTACAGCTTATATTCAATTAATTATTCAAATCTCTATATGTAATCAAATGTTGTATTGTATGTTGGTCCCATTAAGAATTTAAATGGCTGAAGCAATTTTACCGAATCTTTTAACGAAAGGTTGAAAAATAACGGTAGACATTACGCAAGATTTTAAAATAGGAAATTTGAAAATAAGAAAATAATCCGTCGCACTTCATCCATCTACCATACCAGATTTATCAACGCAATAACTTGACGATTTTAACATAAAGTGCTAATTTATAAAGAGAAAGCCTAGAGAAAAAGTGCAGTAGAAATACATCTTTCAGGTTATATGATGTATAAATAAGCAAAATATAAAATAAATATTTCAGAAACCACCAGAGTCCAGGCTGAAATGAAATAGGCTGACACGCTACCAGTGTGGCATAGGACTTCAGCTTTCCAGACTGTGTTAGACTCGAGGACCAGCTGTGCTGTTGTTTCATCCTCTGGGTACTTCTGCACTAGAATTCAGAATAACTTGCAAATTTAATCAACACTTCCTCTCATTATACACTAGGGTTCATTAAACATCATTCTGCTATTTGCACATTCTTTCTTGGTATCGCAATTTTAATGGGCAGATATGCTAGAGCAACACTGTGGGACACTAAGTGGTAAATTAACTCACGCTGCAAACCTTTATTCTTTAGAATATCCCGAGCTTCGTTGTAAGCGGCCGATATTTCACAACAATGGTTCTGATACTTGTCTTGCAGACCATTGTATGAAACAGCAGTGTTTCATAGGTTCTATTTTAAATGGGGGTTCCAATATACCTCTGATATAACATGTGCAGAACTTGAGAGAATTTCGGTTAGTACGATGTCTTTTGCACCATAAAGTATTTGATTCCAGGTAATTAGTGCAATCACGTGGTTTATCTTAGCGAGGAGAAAACATAAATAAAACCGTAAGGTTGCTGGCCAATCAAGTGGCAGAGATTCCAAATATAAACGGCTGCAGAGAAACAGCACGAAGCAGTCTGGGAGGAAAGAGAAAGCACCTGTTTTACAGTACATCTGACAGTTTTATTCATACAAATGCTTCTACTCGACCGCCCGCGCGTTTGCCGCCACGTGCCCTTATACGTAGGTTGCCATACATGTACTAGACAGCGCGGCCAACCAAGCCCAGCATTGGCCGCAGCCTTGCAGAAAATTGACATAGACACAGAGCAGCAGCTTTACAGAGCCAAGATAGTGGACATTGCTGCTGCTGTGATAAAGATGCATGGAGACATCTGAGGCTCTTCATTCGACACGACAACAACAACAACAGCGCGGTCAAGCGAGCGTGGTATCACAAAGACCTGACGCAGGATGTCAGGACAAGTGGCTGACTGTATCCACAGGGACGTCTTTGTGCCGGTCACAAGAGCCAAGTAATGGGCCGGTGCCAAGTACTCTACCATGCTCTCAATCAGTTTTAAAATTTCCACATTTCACTCGAATATTAATATCGTGTTTTATCGAATTTTTAAGAGAACACTATCCTCTAACGTGGATTGAAATAACGTACTAACTCTGTGTTTAAGACGATGTGAAGAAGGCCACTAGACCGTTATCCTTACAGCCCTGTTTATTCTTCGCGATATTTTTAAAGTCTCCTAACACACGCCAGTCACGTCGACACTCAAGGTCGGTTCCTCCACGACAAAAAATAAGAAAAGGAAGAAAGAAACAAGGGGGGATGATCATCAAGGGGCCGTCCCACCCGGGTTCTCCAGTCACATTCCTGATTTTTTGCACAAAGAGCGAAACTCTTCAATAAAAATGGTATATTTCACGACGGAGAAATCTTGATTGAAAATCGAATACGAGACAAGGAATGATAGTTTAGTTGCCCAAGATATTCGATGCGGGACATTCACAACTTACTCAGCAGATACTGGAACAATATTGGTATCCGACCTTGTCTGTAATTCTTTTAAAGTTCCGATATTCCAAGCTTCACAAATCTTGCCGAATAGATCGCACTAACAGCAATTCACTAGAATCACTTTTCTTGAGCAGTTTCAACGTTTACTCCTACTCAGGCGTATATAAAGGATTACAAAAAATCTAGTCTTATAAGTAAATACAATTTAATAAAGCATAAATTATGAGAAACAAGCCTATACGTCTCGTATCTCAGTCATTAAACCATCATTTACCAGATCATAGGTTCTCTGTGTCATCCTCTCATTACCAACCTTCTTCCAGCTTTCAGCTTTCTTTGAGTCTTTACTGTGCTTCAAGTTGACAATTTTGAAACAAGTTACCTCACTGAACTGCTCAATGCTCTTCATCAAGTTTCCTTGACCCAGAACGATTTTGTCACTATTACGAATCTCTAATAAACTGTATAACATTTTTTTTCATATATCGATCAAACTTTGGCATGTGAAGTATATGATAAGTTTATCTGCGGATTTACTGGAGCTATCTTCGAATAGCTATGTCTCTTGGGTCATCAATAATAGTAAACTTATTGAAGAGCTTCTACTGTAATTTCTCTGTGTTTGAACATTGCTTTGGTCCATTTGAAGGAAATAAAGCTTTGGTATTTCTACCTCACCACCTCACTTAAATGCTGCTTGCATCAAATGACGCTATTGACAGGCGGGGAAAAAAATTCACGCATGCGAATGATTGTTCAAGGTCGCCTCATGCAAGCGCGCTTCATTGAAATCCATCAGGGTTTTGAAAAAAAAAAATAAAAATAAATGATAATAATAAAAAGGTCGGATATTTTTTAACAGATCTCGTTCAGTTTTTGAATTATAATAAATACTAGACGAATGGCCCGGGCAACGCCCGTGTTTTACCCGATTGAATGTTTTTATTCCAATACTATTTGTTACAATTATAAATTGGCGGCGTTGATGTCACACTTGTGAAACGTCCCGCTGCAAACTTTGTGTCTGAGAAGCGATATTTTTATAGAAAGATGATCTGGCTTTTGTTTTCTGCTCGAATGAATGTTTTTCTGTTAGAATTTTGTTCCTGCGTACAAAATAATGAACTGGTTTCACCCGTGGTCTCTGCTTTTTGGAATTTTTCCCGATATAATTTTGTATCTGATAATCAAACATGATACAGCAATATCGTCATCATCATTTTCTGACTAAAAATATATAGTTTTAATAATTGATTTATATATATTTTTAAATAGCCTATCGTCTTCCCCGTATTTTTTACCTATGTATGGAAATTTTGGTTTGAATTAGTGAACTACTGCGAATTTGTATACCGGACATACAAACAAACATACAAACAGACAAACATTCATTTTTATATATATAGAGATTTACTCTTCATTGTTGGCTTTTTATATTATATTTACTCTTCATTGTTGGCTTTTTATCTTATATTTACTCTTCATTGTTGGCTTTTTATCTTACATTCACTCTGTTGGCTTTTTATATTACATTTACTCTTCATTGTTGGCTTTTTATCTTACATTCACTCTTCATTGTTGGCTTTTTATATTATATTTACTCTTCACTGTTGGCTTTTTATCTTACATTCATTCTTCAAGGTTGGCTTTTTATATTACATTCACTCTTCATTGTTGGGTTTTTATCTTACATTCACTCTGTTGGCTTTTTATATTACATTTACTCTTCATTGTTGGCTTTTTATCTTACATTCATTCTTCATTGTTGGCTTTTTATATTACATTTACTATTCCTTGTTGGGTTTTTATCTTACATTCATTCTTCATTGTTGGCTTTTTATATTACATTCACTCTTCATTGTTGGGTTTTTATCTTACATTCACTCTGTTGGCTTTTTATATTATATTTACTCTTCATTGTTGGCTTTTTATCTTACATTCATTCTTCATTGTTGGCTTTTTATATTACATTTACTATTCATTGTTGGCTTTTTATCTTACATTCACTCTTTATTGTTGGCTTTATATCTTACATTCATTCTTCATTGTTGGCTTTTTATATTACATTCACTCTTCATTGTTGGCTTTTTATCTTACATTCATTCTTCATTGTTGGCTTTTTATATCATATTTACTCTTCATTGTTGGCTTTTTATCTTACATTCATTCTTCATTGTTGGCTTTTTATATTATATTTACTCTTCATTGTTGGCTTTTTATCTTACATTTATTCTTCATTGTTGGCTTTTTATATTATATTTACTCTTCATTGTTGGCTTTTTATCTTACATTTATTCTTCATTGTTGGCTTTTTATATTATATTTACTCTTCATTGTTGGCTTTTTATCTTACATTTATTCTTCATTGTTGGCTTTTTATATTATATTTACTCTTCATTGTTGGCTTTTTATCTTACATTTATTCTTCATTGTTGGCTTTTTATATTATATTTACTCTTCATTGTTGGCTTTTTATCTTACATTCATTCTTCATTGTTGGCTTTTTATATTATACTAATGATGATGCGCGCGCATCCGTGACATGAGGAATTGAGGAATTGACGGTGGAAAGACGGTCGTGACCATATATGTTGATTATGTTACACTCACGTTGAAGAGCTTGAGTTCATGTAAGAAAAACTAATAAACTCATCCCCGAATGGATCTTCAGTTTATACAATTCTCTCTTATTTATTCATATATTTATTTTGCATTTAAATATCTTAATAATCTTATATGGACGTTGTTATAAAGTAGTTTTTTATCTCAGTATCTCTCCGATCTCGAATTTTGATATTGTACTTATTGATTGCCTCAAATTCTCAGATACCACAAAGGATACGCTTTTATTTAGACATCTGAAAATTTAGCGCACACACTTTATATATATATTTATATTCTTTTTTATTTACATAAACCTTCTTTTTGTCTAATGCAAATATACATATTTACGTAATTTTATTCTTGAAAAAAAAGGAGAACAAATCAGCATATGAAATCACTACAGATATATTTACAACAAACGTTGTAGGTGTTGTACAAGTCTCGCTTTGGTTCTCTATTCCCATATGATAAAATCGCTGATTTCCTTTAAATCTATCCTGAAATATCCTGACGAATTAAACACTATGATATTTATGGATTTTCCAATAATCTCTGAATTTCCTGTAAATATGTGTGTTTGAGGCCAAATTATTTGATAGAAGAAAGGAGCCGTGAGAGTACGTTACAGACCACCTAATCAGCCCGTGGTGAGAACACGAATAATCTCACGTTATAAATCATTCTTTGTCAAAATGTCTTCTTCCTCTCCTTGGAAGTCTTCAAGGTTTATTTACTGTGGCCTTCCCGTTATCTCTAGGGAGTCTCTACCTTGTCGATTGTTTGTTTGGATACCTCCCGTATAGCAGAAGTTGATGCATTACAAAGTTTCATATTCTATATGTTATATATGGAGAGAGTTTATGAATATTAAAATCAAAGAAGACATTCTCACCGCTCTCACATGAGCTTTATAGATGGCAGAGCTCAATCTAGTGGAACAGAAATCAACTAAATGTTGAATTTTACCTGTTTCCTGATATTTAGCCAACCTATTTTTTTTTATAAATCAAGAAAAGTCAACCATGAACGCGTTACGGGCTGTTGGCCCTTATCAGCATGGTTTAGGCTGTACCCCAACGACCAAAAATATTACGGTTTGAAAATACTCGGATTCAGGAGACACCCTCTATAATACAAATTCCTGAGATAATGAAAATGTTGCTTTAATTGTTCAAGCTCTTTATGCCACCAATTTTTGGAGGTTGTCGTGTTTATAGAGGTGTGATGCTTGACGTCGAGAGAAGAGTATGCAGCTTCATTGAGTAAATTTGTCAATTTGTTAACCACTTGATTAACATCTTCACAAGTGACAACGTGTTTAGAAACTGAATTCAAATCCAGTAAATCCGAATACCCTCAGTCAAGTTGTCCGTAAGGAGAATGTGATGCCGAGAATGAAACTGTTTTTGGAGAATCCATCATGTTTTAGCCACAAATTTTAGATAGAATTTTATGCCAGTTACCATACGAAGTAAGAAATTCTTGTCTTTCCAAATCTAA
The DNA here is from genome assembly GCA_030710605.1 of Cordylochernes scorpioides. NCBI lineage: Eukaryota > Metazoa > Arthropoda > Arachnida > Pseudoscorpiones > Chernetidae > Cordylochernes > Cordylochernes scorpioides. The sequence continues at coordinate 93,908,481 of CP092867.1, forward strand.
AGATGTTGTAGGAGAATATAGTATGTCTTAATAGAAAATCCTTCTTCTTATTTCTTATCTCCACACTGGGTGAAGTAGAATGCATCTGCCTTTGTCATTAAGACTGGGAGCACTACTCAGTGGCAGGCAGACTTGGCTCCAAAAGAAATGGCCGCCTCTGACATGAGGAACAGACGCCATGTGCAGCTGCTCCTAACATGGAGTACAAACGCTGCTCATCATGTATCCCTGGATTAAGAGCCCTTAAAGGGTACTATCAGCATGGCCAGCTGAACCCAGGTTTTTTAGTGAGCTTGTTACTGCTCCCCCCCCCCTTCTTTTTCATCCGGGATTGGGACCGGCAAAGGCGGAGAAAATTCTATTCAACTGGAGTACTGTAGAAACAAGACAATATTTTTTGACTCTCGTGCTTCCACTTCTAGGTGAATTCACTGAAGGCAGGTCATTGATACCCTATACCAGCAGTCGGCAACCTTTTGAGTCAGAAGAGTCAAAAATTACAATTTACAAAATATCAAAGTTTTTAAAGAGCCACAAAATGTTTTCTTGCCAACAATAAATAGTACTCGCATAAATAATATTTACGTATGGAACTATATAATGAGCCGCAGCTTCACATTCAAAGAGCCGCAGTTTACCGACCACTGGTCTATACACAAGTAAACAGATCTGGCCGAGATCCTAACTTGCTAGAAAATAGCGGTATCAATTATTTCCCAAAGTATTTATTGATTTTGGATTATGAAATTATTAATATCTTCGAAACATTACTTATCAAAGACACCTTCCGAAATCATTATATAAAATTAACTGGAATAATATATTTTATGAAAAATTAGTCGAAAAGTCCAATTGTACTGGGATTAGAAGGATGTCTCCTGATCGCGCAACTGAAATTCACTGATGGCTATCGCCAATTCCGACAGATCTCTCCTTCTTTCTTATCTCAAAGCCATGATAATCATGGTGGGTAGTTAGCGACTACTTTTACTCTAAGTACACCACATGTCTACACATGTGAAAAGCAGTTCGACTTTGCACTTACAAATGTTCCAGAGCCCCGTTTGGGTACTTGCACTCGCTGGTGAGGTTGGACTTTTGCAAGAAACGGGGGCCATTGGAGCATTTTTTTTTAAACAGAAAAAAGTGTCCAATGCGGGAATCGAACCCAGGTCGTAGCGGTCGAAAACCAAACGGTTTAACCAGCCTTCCACCGACCCCCATTCCGACAGATGGAATCATCAACTTCTAGTTGCACGATCACTAGATGTCTTAATATATTTTATATTTGGATTGAAAACATATAAACTACAAGAGAAGGAATCGCCTGACATCATTTGAAGAAGAAACAAAAGTTAACAACGACGAGTTTCTTTTATTAATGCTGTAAATTCGGCAAGTTTTCGGACTTTGACGTCCTTCGACAGGCAACTTTCGAAACGAAAGAGCTTGCCGAATTTACAACTGTAATAAAAGAAAACGCCGTTAACTTTTGTTTCTTCTTCAAACATATAAACTGTTTGAAAGAATTGGCATAAAGAAGATGACGAGTCAAAACCTGCCAGCTATCTCTGCGCTATCTCCTGGGGATACCAAGTATCGTCCACGTGGGGCGCAGATACCCTGCCGAGATACCCGACAGCTCTGGATACACGAATTGACTTCTATATAAGAAAGATGAGCGACGACAAAAAGCAAAAGTTTGCGATTTCATTTAGAATATTTTAATGTCGAGAACCCTCGCAGGTCGATAGAAAACCAACAAAAATAGATTTATACTCATCATTATATGTAATTCTACCCCTATATAGGACGAGAGGTCCTCAATAAAGGCTTTTTGTTGTTGTTGTGTTGTAATTCTACTGTCTTAAAAGCTTATGTCCATAGAGTTTGCTTAAATACCATTTCTGAGATTCCACCCTTCACTGTAGCATATAAATGCAGAATCGTCTAATACAGTATTAAAGCTTTAAAGAATCGGTCTGGTAGATTGAATTGGCGAAACCACTGAGAGGGTTCACCACTGATGAGCCAAGCCCTCCAAATATTTTTCATCGCTGTAAGGATAATAGAAGTTTGATATAGGTGTGAAAGAAACATTCGCGTCTAAATGTGTTCATTTGCTATGAAAATAGATTTTCAGGTAATTAAGCAGTTTTATTTTCTTTATATTTCTCTGTAATTATTTTGATATTCATTGGTAGACTAGGTAGATCATTTAATTCATTGACAAAACTTGAGGAAGTGGAAAGTCTGATGTCGTCGTTTGTCTGGTTTTTGAAGGAGACAGAGTCAATTTTGTTCACACCTAGTTATCTCGTGTGTCTTCAATAAAGGTCACTGTAATATCTTTCAGAGTTATTGTCTGAATCCCTATATATACATGCTAAAAGGTAAAACTTCCTTGAATCTTGTCCATGAGTGGATATGTAACAAGCGTGTTAATCTGATCGTTCACCTTAAACAAAACCAATTATCCGAGAAAGTTGTCCCCCTTGTTCCCCGGATAACGAGCGTTCAAATATCTCACAGCTCCCTCTATATAAATATATCTAAATTCGAAATTATCAAGGACGCGTATGATTCTTTTTAAAGATAAACAATTTCTACTGTCCTTACTGCAATGGAAAAATTAAAGGGAGGGCCTGGCTCATCAGTGGTGAACCCTCCTAGCGGTTTCGCCAGTTTAATTTTTCCATTGCAGTAAGGGCAGTAAAAATTGTTTAATTTTTAAAAAGAATCATACGCGTCTATAATAGTTTCGAATTTTGATAACAGATGGCGCGCTAATGCATCATAAATATATCTGCCACTGATATTTTTCTTTCTTTCATCATACCCCGTTATTTTCAATGTGGATTTTTTTTACCAACAAGACTTTAAATCTCTATTTTGAGTTGTGTTCGCGAAACAAATTTCTGTAATAAGATTGTACGTTTCACACATTATTGTTCATTTCTGTAATCCTGTAGAAGGGCGGTAATTCCTGAAAGTTTGAGATTACATTAATAAAAATGAAAAGAAACATCTCCAGAAACCTGTTGAATTATTTAGTTCATATACAGGAGATTCACATCTATTGCAATATTACACAATGAAAGTTGGTACAAAACTCCTTAAGAATACCACGAGATTTTAAATACGATCACAGCAACGTCCAATTAAGTCCATATTAGGTCAAGGCACCGAGGTTCCTAGAATTCACTCAACCGTAAAGAACGAGAGCTAATAGGAACTGGGGATTCCCAGAAAACGGTCAGTCCCTGGAGGTGAATCATCAAAAAAGTCGGAAAAGAGGCCTGTTCCACTGTGGTGGGCAGACATTGTACGTACACTACCTTCCTTATTCAGAGAATACACACTCTTCATCTGGAATATATAATATTACAAAGCCTTCCTTCCTCGGTGCACTCAATTTAACATTTATTTAATCTCAAATAGAGATACATAGAGGTTTGAATGTCTCAATGTGTTCACACATAGCATACGTCAAAAAGCACCTTTTAAGTCATAATAGATGTAAAAATCTTTAATAGTCGAATTTTTCTATAACCTTTATTACTTCTAGAAAACTAATAGTTTCCCGAATGATAAAAAGGTTCTAACAAAGGTGTGAAAGAAGGTTGTGAAGGGACGTTTATTAGGAGCTATGAAAGAAGAGCTCATTTCGAAGGCGGGGGGAATAAAGGAGAGGCGGACAAAGAGGGGTGAAGGAAACATTGATCGTTGCCTAGGATACTACGGGCTGGTCGACCGCCTATGTCACGCCGGGGGTCCAGTTAGGCTGACAAAAGTTACTTTCACGGGTTAACACACAAAATGTAATTTATTAGAGTCTAAAGTAAAGGTAACACACAGAAAAGCGTACACTCAAGAGAAAACAACAACAACAACAAACGAAAATAAAACTCACGATTTTTTTTTATATAAATAACAGTACTTATCTTTTATTGCAGCGTTGATAGGGAGCGGACCGGGGTTACACAGGTATGCCAGTAGATTACCAAACACGGACACAGAGAACACTCTCAGCGTCTCCACACAACTCACTCCTGGTAAAGACATACCTATGGTTCCCCTTATATACAAACATGGCCACATTTGTTCAATGAGGTGGAAGATCGATTCATTTAACAAACAACATTCTTCCCTCCAAAGACTGAGAAGCTTAAAACTGCTTATGTTTGTCAAAATAATTTGACAAGGGACCTTGGTGAAGTATATAACAGCATCTCCATGACATCTGTGCCATGTGAGCTTTTAGTTTCCATGACAAGGCAACAGTGGGTAATCGGGAAAGATAACTAAATGTATAAGATATTTTTAGAGTAGGCCGCGCTGTCGTATAAACATTTAGCTTGGAATTGCCTCGTTCCACTTCAATCATTAACAATGAACTTTCTGATTAATGGCGGTGATTGTGGTGTAGCGGCCTTTGTATCTCTGTCGTTGGAATTGGTATTCTTTTCTTAGCGTGAGGAAGTTAGCAAAAATTCTTTTGTCTCCAAAATAAAAAGTAAATCGTGCCGGTGTTGTACCAAAGCAGAGCCTCATTTAGCTCCCCAGCTGTTCAAACATTCTGGCCTAAATATAGGGACTGAGGCTCATTAAGACCAATTTGTTTTCCCAGACATGGCCAGACATTGTCGTCGTCCAGGAACTCCCTCCGTACACCAGTTGCTTGTTCCAAATCTATCTGATCACCGAGAGGCAACCCAGTTTCGACAAGGAAGGGGAAATCTGATTATCGATAAAAGTTATCTATTCCAAGATAACATTTAAACACTATCAAGGTTTTACCAACATCCAAATGATTATAAATCATTTTTCTATCTGAATTTATTATTTTACACGAATTCAGAGAAATATCCAATATTATTTCACAAAGAAAACAATTCTGACAACACAAGGATTCTAATTTGCTTTATCAATATTTTAGATTAAGAGAGAGCAATTATGTCCCATATATCTAATCTGATAAATGATGTTCGCAATCATTGTGGAAATTCTCTCCATAATTTTATTCTGGAGAGTTTTCACTGCAGACTCTGTCAACTTGAACTATTCCAACTTCAAAATTCCAATGACTTGTACTTTATATAATGTAGAAGTGTGTGATAGACATGTCTTCAGAGAGAACTACATTATGCCATGTTTAAAACTACAAAGATTTATCACAATGAGTTTCTTTTTATTCTAAAATTCTAGCTTTCAAGTGATAATGGCTCTTCAACGGGTAAAAAAAGAAACTCATTGTGAGAAATCTTTGTAGTTTTAAACGTCTTTCACAATTTTACTTTGAATAATTCCATGTACTTGCAGCAATCAGCCAAAACTCTAGCCATGTGAACACCAGTGGTGTCCAAAGCGGTATATCGACCCCGAGGAAAGGCTCAATCAATATTGTACGAGAGGTGGGCCGACAGCCTCCACGTGGGTGGATAGCAGATGTTTATAAGGGGCCTCACTTCCTCCAGCCTTCCTCTACTTATCGCCGTCGAACCTCTCGTCTAACCACAAAGGACATTTTAAACCTATCCATTGATTGAGTTTATAGTGTCTGTATATAGCTATTCTATAGAATGATATTTAGGATGGCTGCCGCAGCCCTGGATGCCACCAGGATTCCTGCCGCCAGGTGGACACCGGGTGAACGGCCGTCTTTGTGCGACGTCGTCCGTGACACGGGTGGCTGACACACGTGATGACAGAGGTTTATGATGGACCATTGATGTGAGACTTGGGTGATAAGAAACCATATTTACACATTGCCAAGATTTTCAAATCGCCATGGGAAATTTGAAAACGCCTCGTCGTGCTGAAATTCTCTTTTTCTTCTTTCTTATATCCACTCAATCATATTAGGGTATCAAGCTTGTAAAGCTTGTTGATGGTGTCTGCCGGGGAAGAGTAGAGCTCATCAATAGATGAGTCAATACAGTCAATAATGTGTTTCAGGGTTTGCAGGTTGAGAATTGCACTTAATACATAGTGGGAAAACCTTGTAACTATTCTGGAAAGTCATTGTCCGTAGATTACCAGACTTAAGTTTGGAAATCAAAGACTGTTGTTCTCTTGGGAGGACAGAACCGGTGCTTGTCCCTCCTGCTCTGTAACAGTCATGTGCAGCATTAGGCTGAAGTTCTGACTTAGATGTTTTAATCATTCGCTACTTTAGTTACCAATACGGTTGTGTCGATAACCCCCATGGATTACTGCAATCACAGAGATACCTCAGATCCCATCCTTAAAAAGCATCGATGAATTTGGAAGCAAAATGTGGAATCCTAACCAAAGAAATATATTAAAAATCAATAACAAAATTTGAAAGGAGATTTATAAATTTGTCCATTTCCTTCCACGCCGAATACCCAGAAGTCTGAAATTTTGTCAAATTACATTGTCCTCAGGTTTGAACAAGTGCGCCAAATTTCAGACTTCTTGTTGGTGTCGTATATTAAAGTTGATTACACTATTTGTGGATAGGCAGACAGGAAGGAGGCTAAATAAAAGCTTTAAAAAATGAAGACGTGAGCTCTCTCATCTTTGGAGGCAAACTATAAACCAGTTTAATAGTTTTGTTCTAATTTTATTACTGAAAAGTAATTTATCCGGTATGAACTACATTCAAGGAGTAAAAAATACACACGCACAAACATTACTAATTCAGATTGTGAGAAAATAAATTCGAAGCACAATGTAAATGTAATTGAGCCGAAAATAGAGACGACCTAAGCTAAGCTATGTTCATGAAACCTGCCAACACAAGATGGTACGTCCACTGGCGGGCCTCCACTACCTGCAGAACTACAGGCTATCGCGGCCCGGACAATCGATCAGAGGGGGTTCTGCAAGAACCCCCAAGTACTACACATTTGAAAGACTACAAAAAAAATTAAAACACGCTTTCATATTATTTTAAGGTTGAATCGACAATATTTAAAGATTATCTACATGATTTGGAAGAAAGGGAGGTAGGGAGAAAGAAAGCATGCTTTGGATGAGGCATCGCAAGAAATCTTGCCTCATAGAACCTTAGGAAAGGCCATAACCACCAAAGATATCACTCTGGGTTACATAGAACCAAGTTTTTAAAGAAAACCAATTGACGCAGTTCTTTCCTATATCTCTCAGCAGATCTATGAACCAAGTTTTGACATCCCCGTCCTTAGCGCCACATAACTCCATTGCTAAAGGCCGTTGAGGAATTCACGCTTCATCAATGTCCATTTTACAAATATTTACTGAACAGATGATAATAAAATATAATTTATATATTGGCAATGTTTCATTCGAATTGAGTCAAAAGGCGATCTATTGAATATTTATATAAAAATGGGCGTACTTGAATCTGTGTTTCTTTTGGAGTATGGAACATTCTTTGCCGAATGAGGAAGAAGAGAATTGAGTTTTAAATATTCGAGGGAACGTTATAAATCGTAGTTCTTAAATTTACAACTGATGTTATCATTTTATATCTGTGATAGTAGCGTCCGAAACTTTCAAAAATTTCATCTTTAATATCAACACTAGGTTTACATCCACACACAATACTTCCACCAACAGTTGGTCTAAAGCCGCCTGAAATATATTGGCAGAACTCGCCAATACATTAGTAGTTGGGTAGTAAATTGGGAGGGTTCACTACTGATAAGTCAAGCCTTTTCATTACGGTAGAGATAGTAGAAATGTTGAATTTGATGTGGTAAAATTTATTTATAGATTTTTTAATATGGTTCTGTGTTTAGGGATAAGTTGGTAGCAGGTGAATTTCCCTGACGGATTAATTCAGATTCTGTGTCTACACAGATCTTGTTGTTCAGCTTGGCTGAGGCACGGACTGGTGTTTAGGAAGAACGGTCATTCTCCTCAGGTGAGGAGTTAGCTGGCGGTTGCATCATCTGTATTACATCACCAGGTCACTGCCGGCAATTACGTCTTTCCTATATTAGGAACAGTCCTTCTCGCTTCCTCTACTTTATATACAGGCTTGTTTCTTCTCTGACAACACAGACTTCAGAGAATGTGTGTTTTATATTTGAGCTATCCTTCCTAATATGTTTCATGGCTTCAACCTCGAAATTTGCAGCAGATTCACCCAATAATAGGATAATTCCGCACTCCTTTCCGCCACATTCGACCTATCTGGATGAAACTTTACCACAATTTACCAGAAGGTTTCTTGAAAATAAAGATACTTTGGCTAGTAAATCTTATTATTATTTTTTTTATTATTATTTTCGAAGTATCTTTATTTCAAGAAATATGAATGCCGGCCAGGCAGCTTCTATCTTTACGATTACCAATAGGTCTTGAAACATTATTGCTCATATCTATAATTCAACAGTAGTATTTGTAATTGTATCATTAAAGCTATATCTTTTGGTTGCAACTGTGTGATAGAGATGCATGGAAACATCTGAGGCTCTTCTTTGGACACGACACCAACAACAAAGTTACATCGGACAATCCTGTGAAGATGGGCCTTTTAAACCCCAGGTTTCCACAGATATTGGACCTAAGTATATTGGAATGTTTGTTGACAAACCTTTAGATATTCTCTATTGGCTTGATAACTATTCTTCAATTCACAATCTTCTTACTTGAACTATTTTGTTTTCTATTTTAATTTAAAATTAGAAATAAAATGGGTCAAATAATGAAAATGTGAATTGACGAAAGGTTTTCAAGACAATATGGATTCCCTTAATACGTACAATTCTATATATCCATAAGATCTCCAGAATTTAATCAGCATCATTTGTATCAAGTCAACACCTCAATTTCTACCTTATATAGTGAATAATATTTATTTAATATCAGTCACACTTTGTAAATAATAAATTATAGTGTTGACTTGGTAAAAATGACGGTGATTACACTCGGAAACTCTTAAGAAAATTTAGAATTACTTACACGTTTTATGTGAACGATAGCTATCTATAAATACTCGAATAAGAAAATCCAAATCTTATGGAGCAAAGTGTTTATTTATAAATAAACTCTTTGCCCCAAAGATTTAGCTTATAGGTTTGAGACTTCGCTTATTTGGAATTGGGATAGAAACTTTTAAGATAGCATGATAGTTATAATTGCCTTATTTCATATCAGATCGACTGAAGGGGGCATTCCTAGCCAATGTTAGATCCATGGAAACGCCTATCCTAACAAAAATGACTGAGTTAAGATTTTCCTTAAATTCTCTATTTATCATCCTATACGATGGTTACCCCAGTAAATAACTTCGAGTATTTTAATATACTTAAAGAATTTTGAAAATAGAGAAATCCATATTTGAAAATTTTGGTAATCAAAAAGGCATATATTAGATTGAATACAAATATTTATTTGCATGTACTCTTATTCACACACAAATCACAACACAAATTCAATATATGACTTTTTATTACCCTAAAGACTTGAAGATCTTTTAGATGAGAAAATACAAACACACATAATTCTATATACAGTTACGAGCGTCATGCGTTCTTCACCTCTTAATTCTTCAGTTTTCATCTCTGTCACCGTTTGCTTTTTTTTTTTTTGGAATGGCGCTCTCCTATTGGTTGGCTACGATCACGCCACCTTTGCCCCCCCCCCCCCATCATGCCCCCCCACTCGCTTTTTCGTTTTTGTAACTATTGTGTTGGAGCGGGCCGCTCCTTAAATAAATGCATATATTAGTTAATAACTAAATGGAATCCTCTCTTTCTTTTTCCCAGTAAGAGACGCCTACGGAAGCCAACAGTACATAGACAGATAAAGCACATAGGCTATAGTTATTAACTAATATATGCATTTATTTAAGGCGCCAATTTATAATTGTAACAAATAGTATTTGAATAAAAACATTCAATCGGGTAAAACACGGGCGTTGCCCGGGTCATTCGGCTAGTCCTATTATAAGTCTAACATATAATATATGCAAATTGGGTATAATATTTAACAATTAGGATGAGGTTTCGATTGTGTGTGTCAAGACAAGCAGATTATTCCACGGCCAAACTTTGCAGCTCTTCCCTGTACAGTACCGCTTCATTTATTTCGAGGTCTCAAACATTTAGGTAATCAAAAAGGCATATATTAGATTAAATACAAATATTTATTCGCCTATCTTTTTATTCACACAACACAGCACAAATTCAATTAATGCCTTTTTATTACCTAAATACTTAAAGATATTTTAAATAAGAAAAGACAGACACACATAAAACTATTATAAGTCCAACAGATAATGTATGCAAATTGGATATAATCTTTATAAATCGGGATATGGTTCTGATTGTGTAAAAAGACGGATTATTCCACGGCCAAACTTTGCAGCTCCTCCGTGTACAGCACTGCTTCATTTATCTCGAGGTCTCATCACCCGCAGTTGGCAGAAAGCGGCTTCCGTCGGTCTGAGCCAGCAGTTGGTGTATTTTGGGACTGTTGCATTCTTGCGGTCCTCGTGGGTCATTGGCCACGTCGACCGAAGAATTGTCTGCATTGTCATCTGGAGAAATCTAGTTTCAAATCCCTGTAAAACTATCTCTAATGAGACATAGACGAATAGCGGGAGATGTGGGTTAGCTATACTTTAACTCTAGGTGCACCATGTGTATTCACATGTAGAAAACAGCAATTTCTTTGCAATTATAAAATGTCCGAGCCCTGTTTAGTTACTAGAGACTTATCGGTGCTTATGGATTTGTGAGAATTCCGACTCTCATTGAGACAAAATATTGGGACTAAGAAGATAATTTGCTAACATATGTTATCTTAAACCAGTTTTAAAAAAGGATTCACAATATTTTATTCATTATAAGTTCCACAGCTTGGTCGTTCCAAGTTTGTCCAGCTATAAATAATTAATCAACAATTGTCGACTAGACGTGCTGACTTTATCAATAAAATCTGTTTACATCCTTAAATGAATTAAATAAATAATGCAACAGGTTTATACAATATACATATACAAAAATATATTTCAAGGTAAAGATATGTAATTTAGAAGCGTTGTGTATAAAGAGTTTATAACTATTCTATTTTTAGAATAAAATTTCATTATTTTTTTATATCTTTTCTCCTCCCTCTTTTAAAGATTAGACTAAATATAGGGGGGAGAAGTCCGACCACACCTCCCTGCGGTCCCCCCTGGACCCTTGGAATATTTGACCAAATTCTAGTTCGTTTCCAAGGTGACTAACGTGGCAACGGCATCCATTTTTCAAGATAGTGAACATTGCGACTGCTGTGATAGAGATGTATGGAGACATCTGAGGCTCTTCATTGGATACGACAACAACAACAACAAACACAGGCTTATAGATATGATTTTCTGTTCATTTTTTTTATAGCATTCTCAAACTTTCGGGAATTTCCACACTTCTACAGAAGCACAAAATGAACAATGAACAGGGCGTTTCATTATTGTTCATTTTGTACTGCTGTAGAAGGCTGGAAATTCCCGAAAGTTTGAGAATGCTATAAAAAATGAACCGAAACTCACATCTCGATAAACCTGTTGCATTATTTATTTACTTCATATACATGATATTCACATCTATTAGAAACTCCGCCTTTGCCGGTCCCAAGCCCGGATGAAAAAGGAGGAGGGGGAGCAGTAACAAGCTCACTAAAAAACCTGGGCTCAGCTGGCCCGGCTGATAGTACCCTGTAAGGGCTCCTAATCCAGGGATACAGGATGAGCAGCGTTTGTATTCCATGTTAGGAGCGGCTGCACAAGGCGTCTGTTCCTCATGTCAGAGGCGAACATTTCTTTTGGAGCTAAGTCGGCCTGCTACTGAGTAGTGCTCCCAGTCTTAATGACAAAGACAGACGCATTCTACTTCACCCAGTCATGATATCAAGCTTTACAAGCTTGATTCCCTAATATGATTGAGTGGAGATAAGAAAGAAGAAGACATCTATTAGATTACTGAATGGCCAATGACCTGTTTTCTACGTTACAATCGGTAGAGAAGCTGGACCGATACCATACATAAATAAAGGAAAATTAATTCAGCCGAACACGCAGAAGAAACTACAATGAATATAAAGATGGAAGCAGCTGATGTCATCAATAAATATTTTACATCTTCAGATACCTAGCTACACTTATTTCTACATCGTTACAATATAAAGGTGTATATATATATAAATCATTTTATTGACGATCGAACGTTGTACTGTACATATTAAATCCCAAACACAACACCAGCCATCTCTGTCTTGAACTCGATGTACCATCTCTGTGACCGTTAAACCAGTGAGTTCCTTTAATTGGTCCACGAAGCGGGTCAGCGGGAGTCCTGGTATGATGTTTATGATGGTATATAAGATATATTAAATGGCAACAATTTACTGAATTACAGCTATCTTCGTTCTTTGAGCAAAAATATAATTTTCAAGGTAAAGACATGCAATTTAGAAGTGTTTTGTGTCGAGTTATATTATAATAGTTATAATAACTATTCAATTTTAAAAATAAAACTTTTTTTTATCTCTTTTCTCCTTCATCTTTCAAAAATTAGAATAAATAATGAAAGTTACAAAAAGAGACAAATATAAAATTAAAATATTTTGAGAAAATAAAGTTAATCTCAGATTTAGTTTTTAAATATGAATTTATCTATATAAAAATGTGTTTTTTTTTCTTCAATTGTTTGAACAAAGATACATTGTGTAACTGGAGTTAGTTTTGTAATTTACTTTAACCACAGTTACAAAATGTATATCTTCTTTTTAATTATTGAAAGAATTTTTAAAAAATATTATATTTTTACGCCAAATATATCTGATTGAAATTATGTTCTTAACATTTTGTTATTTTTATTTCAGCTCTTTTCTGTAACTCTTTAAATTGAATATCATTTGCTGGTTGGAGGTTGATTCAGAGGAAAACACAACCACAGCAACCTATAGAATATTTCAACTCCTGACATTTCAGTGACTTCTGTCATTCTCTTCAGGGGAATGGTTACTTTGAAATTTAAATTGAGTTTATTCTTTCAATAGGGAAGAGAAATTAAAAATAATATGATATTTTTTATTCTAAAATATAATAGTTATAAAATAACGAATAACTATAACAACAGTATCACTATAAAAGGAAGTTCCAAAAATGCAATATAACAGCGGTATGGTAGATTAAACTGGCGAAACCGCTGGGAGGGTTCACCACTGATGAGCCAGGCCCTCCCATTAATTTTTCCATTGCAGTAAGGGCAGTAGAAATTGTTTAATTTCAAAAAGAATCTTACGCGTCTAAAATAGTTTCGAATTTTGATAACAGATGGCGCGCTAGTGCATAATATTATAAACTAAACTACACACACACACACCACATTTAAATCATATCTTAATCTTTATAAAATTATATTTTTTGAATATTCAGGTGAAAACATCAGGCTTCAATGAATATATTTCTTTAAATAAAATTTCATTCACAAATCTCAAGATTTGGGGCTTGAAAGTCCTTCCACAGGATAAAGCATGATACAATAAATCATCAATAGATCACTATATATAATATACTCAGATACTATTGCACATAATTTCATACAAAATCTGTATAAAAATGAATTTGTCTTTTAAACTATTTTATACAAAATACCAGAAATTAAAAAAAAAAAAACATAAAATAAAACAATAAATATAGACGCGTCTGGGATATAGCTATGGAAGCAAATACTTTACTGACTAAACCGTAGTTATTGTTATGAGTAGGATTCTTGTTTTACTGTAGATCTTTAGAGGGGATTTCTATATTTGGAGGCTTTTGGGTAAGCTCAGGGAATGGTATATTGTAACTTTCTGGAATGTCTATTCTTCTGTCAATACTATTGTACTTTCTTGATACTATGGATTCTATGATGAGTCTCTGTTGTTTATTGGGAATGTTGGAGTAATGGGTTCTTGTTTCTCTGATAGGGAAAAGGAATGGCCTGTTTCTCTTATGTGATGGTATACTGATGATTTATCTTGGTTTTGGTTGTCGATATTTCGTTTATGTTCGGATATTATTGTATATAAAATCTGTCAATCTACATATCTGATCTGGCATTCTTTGCATTCTATGGAATATTTAGTATTCTTAATATTAGTAGGGTAATTAATTCTATTTTGTTATTTCGAGAGAATAAAAAATCATCCAGGGGATAGATTCTTTCAAAAACTATTTAATTAGCTGAAGCTGTCGGGGCTTAGAGCCCTTCTACGGATGTTCTAACTATTGTTCATTGTTATGGAGTGTTCTAAGTAACGATATTGGGGGATCTGCTAGAAAATAATTTTATTCGAAATTTCTTTAGATGACTGGCTATGGTTCCAGATATTCGTGGATATGAAACACTGCATATAGAGTTGTAAATTTGGGGTTTCCGAATCTTAATAAGGGTTTTGTTGAAATATCCTAAAATTAACGATATAGAATATTGGAAAGTCTTTATATTTCTCAAAATATTCCGCTTTGAAGGCGGGAAGTGAGCAATGGCTATGGACACGTTAAGGTCTTCACTGTATTTGTTTCATGGCTGAGAGGGCAGAAGGAGGAAATTTGGATATAGTTGGGGTTGAAGGATGGCTTATAGTAAACAGTTGTTTGTGAGTGTAATTGCTGGTTATGAGAATTATTTTTATATATAAAAATGGCCGTCTATTGTTTTTCGTAAGGAAAATTCAGGTCGGAATGGTAACTATTGAGTTTTGCCAGAATGTTGTCAGTTTGATTTTCGTGGCAGATACAAAAAATATCACATCAATATATCGACACTATACAAATATATCTGATGGGAATAGTTTTTACAAAAGAAACCTTTCCCTGGAAGCCTCATGTTTAATATTGATACAGAATATTAATTTATTGAATTATAAACTCAAGCAATGGACTTATCGCCAAATTAAATCAATTTTTACTTAATGCACATTCATAAAAAGTCGTTACAACTTGAATTCTGCATTTAAAACATCACCACTTTCATAGAAGAAATTCTCAAGCACTAATCTCAACCAAACAAGATCATGGTCAAATTCAATGCAGAATCCCTTTACTCCAGTTTCTCACACTAGATGATACTGCGCAGCAACGAAGAGTTCTTGAGAGAAAATCAAGTTGATCAGATCACTGTCAAGAAAATAGTTAAACTTATATCCCTGTGAATAGAAACAAATATCCTGCCATAGAGAAAGAGGAGAATTGTGTCAGTGCCTATACTTGGAACCAACATATTCCAATGATCGACTCCACCTTTGTATCCAGGGGGCCATAATTAGAGGAGTGCACCCAGCAAACTGAGAAATATTGGATGACTGTGGACATCAAATATTGATGACACTCCAGGCAATGTCCTCTTCGCCCACTCAGTAGCTCTCCGATGACATCCCAAACAACTCTCCTACAGCGTATTGACGTCATATCCCTAAATTTATGATATCTGTGGCAACTGTGCTTTCCTATATCTCAATGAATAGATTAATATTTTTAAATGGGTAAAGAATTCAATATTTATGAATACGTTTCTGTGGGGGTCTATCGAACCGAATATTTTGAAAACTTTAAATAATTTTGTAAAATTCTGGGAGAGTAGAAATCTTGACGATTAATTGAAGCATAAAACACATTAACGATATGGATATTGTCAACCACAAGTAAATATAAAGTGAGAGATGACCGAATTCAGTGACTCACTTCTGCGCCGCCAAGAAATCTCCCAGAGACAAGAAACACCAGGCTCCACTATCCTGAATGCTGGAATAAACACCCCGCTGGAGTTTGTACTTTACAGAGTTGAGACAGCACTAGAAACTGTTTATCTCCGCTATCCTGAATGCTGGAATAAACACCCCGCTGGAGTTTGTACTTTACAGATTTGAGATAGAACTAGCAACTGTCTATCTCCGCTATCCTGAATGCTGGAATAAACACCCCGCTGGAGTTTGTACTTTACAGAGTTGAGACAGCACTAGCAACTGTCTATCTCCACTATCCTGAATGCTGGAATAAACACCCCGCTGGAGTTTGTACTTTACAGATTTGAGACAGAATTAGCAACTGTCTATCTCCGCTATCCTGAATGCTGGAATAAACACATCGCTGGAGTTTGTACTTTACAGAGTTGAGACAGCACTAGCAAATGTCTATCTCCGCTATTCTGAATGCTGGAATAAACACACACACACATACCTCTGGAGGCTATATCAGGGCTTAAAACAAACGTTTAAACCAGTGAAAGAACAACAATGCTATTGTGAAATTTCAACGAACAAATTTACATCAAATTTCAAGGTGAAAAAATAGTACAAAAGTTGAATTGTACTCGGATCTGGTGGATAAATTAATAAAAATGTAACTTCTGATAGTTCAAATAAAAGTTACTGATGGGTTTCGTCATCTGTAGATTCCGATTCGTTGATTTTAAATTATTTCAGAATTGGAAAAAAAAAAAAATCTTGATTAATCAAGAAAAGCTAACCACGTGCTTTTTTCCTCAATCATTTTTAAAAATTTGATAAAGAATTAATAATAAAATAAATGTGCTCTATATTTTAATAAAACTATTAAGCACAAATTATTCTTCTTCCAAAATAATTTTCTTACTGTTCTCACTGCGATGAAAAACTATTGGGAGGTTTGGCTCATCAGTGGTGAACCTTCACAGCGGTTTCGCCAGTTTAATCAACCAGACCGCTTTAGTATATTAATTTGTTTTTTTTTCCTTCAAATATATATATTTAAAAAAAAGTTCGCACTATTATTTTATACATACATAACATGCTTTTTAGCATTTAAATAGAAAAAATCTTATAAAATGAATTAAATAATATAATTGTTTCTCTCTCTCTCTCTGGGGAAAAATCATTTTTTTTATTATAACCATCATCCTCATTATAAATTTCTCATTTTCTCATAATTAGTGCGGACTGTGCCATGTATTGACAAGATGTCAATAAAAATATGTTAATTGTCAAATTGTCTCTCTGGAAATGAGTTTCTTTATAGTTTTAATTAATGCAATCTCAGGCTACGGAGTATCTCTTGCTAGAGATCTCAGGCTACGGAGTATCTCTTGCAGAATTTATTCGTCTTATGTACTTCTTTAGATGGGCAGAAGTTCCTGAAAGTTTGAGATTACGATAAAGATGAAAATCATCTCCAAAAACCTGTTGTATTATATTTAATTTCTGTATCTCGGAGAGAGAGATTCAAACTGATTTATTAACCGTTCATATAAGATTATATAAGGTTAACTACCCGTTTCATGATTTTTCAGGATGCCTGAATGACCAATTTTTTGGTCGTTGAGATACAGCTTGCACCACGCTGATGAGGGACAACAGCCCGAAACGCGTCCGTGGTTAGCTTTTCTTGATTTATAAAGAATGGGTATTTGGCCAATTCTGAAATAATTAAAAATCAACGAGAATAGTTGATATTTATTCCGATAGATGGCGTAAGCCATCATCAACTTTCAGTTGCACGATAAGGAGATGCCTTTTTCTTAATAAGGTTGTGTATAAATAAATACGGATATATAGATGAATATAAATAGAGAGAAAGAGATTTAATCTTATTAAATGGGATAAACAAGAAGGCATACCAAGTTTCCACGCCGGGTATATATACGTTGTGACGAGAGGTATGTAACTAAGTGATGGCCCCCACAGCGGCGGTACTCACGGAGGAAGGCACTCAGTCGGTCTGTGGCCGCCGACAGGAAGTGGGCGCCACCACGCCGCCCTGCGATACCTGCCTGCCAGCCGTTGCCATGGCGACTTTTGTCCACCACCGACCGCTTAACTCCCCCCAGATAAACGTCTAACCCAGTACCATTCCCGGTACAATCACATTCTCCATGTCCCCAACTCCTGGCTGTACTCGAATGATAGACCAGACATGGACAATATAGGGGAACATGCGGCTTGATATTTAGAATATAGTTTCGTTAATATGCAAAAGGCGATTTCTCCTAGAAAAAAATTTTGAGTATATTTCAGATAATTAACGAAGTTTTATTTGACATGGATCCAGAACTGCAGATTTACACACACAAGATGGAGAACTTTGCAAATGCTGTGATAGAGATGTATGGAGACATCTGAGGCTCTTCATTGGACTCGACAACAACAACAACGAAGTTTTATGAAAAGCTGATTGAGAATTTTAGAAAATCCCAATGATGTGTTTGTGAATTTAAATGAGGTATTGAAGCTAGAAGTTTCCTGGCCGGAATTCATTGTTCTTTAAATGAAGAGATTCGGACACTGAAGTGACTTTTAATTTAATGAAATAAAATTCGCAAAAAAAATATTTTTGATGGAAGAGACAAAATGGAATGTATGAAACAGATTTTCGGCTATTGATGAAGAGAAATATCTTAATGCTCGCAGCGCACGTGGACACAATTTGAGCCACCACGTTGAATGGAACAACGTAGATTGAACGCCAGGTCAGTGGAAGTTGACCCAAGGACCACGAGGGATACCTCCATGGCAAAGCTCAGTCGTGCTACAACCAGCTGTACCGGCGGAATTCTCCGGAGCTACAGAAGGCTGCACCTGCGGGTCGTGCCTGACCGGAATAGAAGGTGGATTGATTTGGCCAGTACCTACCACTTTAGTAACATACCTGTGCATACATTACATTCTACGCGATGTAAGAAATACTGCTTCATATCGCACATTCTTCGTTATTCAGTACTGAAGAGCCATACCTTCCACTGGAGGCACGTGGTCTCTTCTCTCGCTATATCTTCGAACGTCAGGTAGAACATTTAAAATTTACTTTTTATACTGATTAGTGTCTGCAAACCTAAAATAGGTTGTTTATTTGAAAATTTTCAATGAGATATATTTTAACGCCATTTTTGTGCTTTGAAATCTTTCCAAATTTCAAAGAATTTTAACATTTTCTAGAGCCGCAACCTAATGTGTTTACTTTTTTTATTGGATGGCTATGCATTTGTCCTGAAATGTATATTCTTATGGCGCAGTTTTAAAAGCAAATAATTAATAAGAGTGTGTGTTCAAAATTTAATAAACGAAAATACAAAATTTGAATAACAAATACTTTATTATAAAATCATTACACTATTAACCTATGCTATTGTATATCTG
This sequence comes from Cordylochernes scorpioides, assembly GCA_030710605.1. Classification (NCBI taxonomy): domain Eukaryota; kingdom Metazoa; phylum Arthropoda; class Arachnida; order Pseudoscorpiones; family Chernetidae; genus Cordylochernes; species Cordylochernes scorpioides. Next base: position 93,927,576 of record CP092867.1, read on the forward strand.
AACTAATAATGAATCACTTATCAGATTTTTGGCTAAGATCAAAGTATAGTAAGAAGGATAAAAAGTAGAAAGAAGAAAGAAGAGGCGGACCTTCCTGCAAGAGGATCTTTCACCCGGGTCCGGAGAACCTAAAGTAGAATCTTCGTACAAACAAACATTTTTCTAACCATTAAAGAAAATTCCAATTGAAATATAGTTTATGGTTTTGTTTTGTAACATCCTCCTATGTTGAATATGTAATTGTTTGACGCTGTTCAAAAAATGTTTTGGATATAAAAAAAAATAATTAGAAATGTTAAATATATATTTAAAATATTTTGAATATACATAAAAAATGTGGCAGCATATCTCTAAGAAACACGGGTCAACAACTCTGGTAAGAATATACATTTCAGGACAAATTTTCCTGAGCCTTCCGTTCTTAAAAGTAATCATATTAGGTTGCGGCTCTAGAGAATGTTAAAATTCTTATAAATTTGGAAAGATTTCAAATCATACAAATGGCTTCAAAAATATCTCATTGAAACCTTTCAAATAACTGTACGCTAATTTACAGACTTTAGATGAGGAAATGAATCCCAATCATCCTTAAGAGTATATTTCAGTTCGAGAAGGTTTGTGAGCGTGGGCTGAGGACTTGTCTCCCCGAGGTATCCCCGACATGTTCTATTTATTTCATATTTGAGGATCTTGCTGAACAACCCATTCTCTAAATAATGTCCTCTTGAGGAAACCAATGACTCGCACTGTCCTATTTGGATAGGAATTATCATCCTTTAGAATGAACTGGAGACCAATGAAATTTATTTCAAAGGATTCATGAATATTTTTACTGTATCTTTGAGACATAGTCTTTTAGCTAAATTCAAAAATGGAGTGAATTTAACTTTCCATTGTCACCTAGCTACATTGAAAAATGAAGTGTGTTGTAATTTCGCAGTAGCCTAGCTGCATTGTACAATGAAGTGTGTTTACTTCTCAATATAATCACCTAGCTACATTCAACAATGAAGTGTGTTTAATTTCCATATAGTCGCCTATCTGGATTGAACAATAAAGTGTGTTTAATTTCCATATAGTCGCCTATCTGCAATGAACAATGAAGTGTGTTAAACCTTCCTTAGTCACCTAGCTGCATTGAACGATGAAATGTGTTTAACTCTCCATAGCTACCTTTAACAATGAAGTGTTTTTAACTCTCCATAGCTGCATGGAACAATGAAATGTGTTTAACTCTTCATAGCTGCATGGAACAATGAAGTGTGTTTAACTCTCCATAGCTGCATGAAACAATGAAGTGTTTTTAACTTTCCATAGCTGCATGGAACAATGAAATGTGTTTAACTCTCCATAGCTGCATGGAACAATGAAGTGTGTTTAACTATCCATAGCTGCATTGAACAATGAAATGTGTTTATCTATCCATATCTGCATGGAACAATGAAGTGTGTTTAACTTTCCATAGCTGCATTGAACAATGAAATGTGTTTAACTCTCCATAGCTGCATGAAACAATGAAGTGTTTTTAACTTTCCATAGCTGCATGGAACAATGAAATGTGTTTAACTCTCCATAGCTGCATGGAACAATGAAGTGTGTTTAACTCTTCATAGCTGCATGGAACAATGAAATGTGTTTAACTCTCCATAGCTGCATGGAACAATGAAATGTGTTTAACTCTCCATAGCTGCATGGAACAATGAAATGAGTTTAACTCTCCATAGCTGCATGGAACAATGAAGTGTTTTATAACTCTCCATAGCTACCTTTAACAATGAAGTGTTTTAACTCTCCATAGCTGCATGGAACAATGAAGTGTTCTTAACTCTCCATAGCTGCATGGAACAATGAAATGTGTTCAACTCTTCATAGCTGCATGGAACAATGAATTGTGTTTAACTCTCCATAGCTACCTTTAACAATGAAGTGTTTTTAACTCTCCACACCTGCATGGAACAATTAATGTGTTTAACCCTTCATAGCTGCATGGAACAATGAAGTGTGTTTAACTCTCCATAGCTACCTTTAACAATGAAGTGTTTTTACCTCTCCATAGCTGCATGGAACAATTAATGTGTTTATCCCTTCATAGCTGCATGGAACAATAAGGTGTGTTTAACTCTCCATAGCTACCTTTAACAATGAAGCGTTTTCAACTCTCCATAGCTGCATGGAACAATGAAATGTGTTCAACCCTTCATAGCTCCATGGAACAATGAAGTGTGTTTTAACTCTCCATAGCTACCTTCAATAATGAAGTGTTTTTAACTCTCCATATCTGCATGGAACAATGAAATATGTTTAACTCTCCATAGCTACCTTTAACAATAAAGTGGTTTTAACTTCATAGCTGCTTGGAACAATGAAATGTGTTTAACTCTCCATAGCTGCATTTAACAATGAAGTGTTCTGAACTCTCCATATCTACCTTTAACAATGAAGCGTTTTTAACTCTACATAGATGCATGGAATAATGAAATGTGTTTAACTCTCCATAGCTGCATGGAACAATGAAGTGTTTTTAACTCTCCATAGCTGCATTGAACAATGAAATGTGTTTAACTATCCATAGCTGCATGGAGGAATGAAATGTGTTTTACTATCCATAGCTGCATAGAGCAATGAAGTGTGTTTAACTCTCCATAGCAGCATCGAACAATGACGTGTGTTTAACTCTCCATAGCTGCATTGAACAATGAAATGTGTTTAACTCTTCATAGCTGCATTGAACAATGAAATGTGTTTAACTATCCATAGCTCTATTGAACGATGGAGTGTTTTTAACTCTCCATAGCTTGCATGGAACAATGAAGTGTTTTTAACTCTCCATAGCTGCATGGAACAAGGAAGTGTGTTTAACTCTCCATAGCTGAATTGAAAAATAAAATGTGTTTAACTATCCATAGCTGCATGGAACAATGAAGTGTTTTAACTCTCCATAGCTGCATGGAACAATGAAGTGTTCCTAACTCTCCATAGCTGCATGGAACAATGAAATGTGTTTAACTCTTCATAGCTGCATGGAACAATGAAGTGTGTTTAACTCTCCATAGCTACCTTTAATAATGAAGTGTTTTTAACTCTCCATATCTGCATGGAACAATGAAATATGTTTAACTCTCCATAGCTACCTTTAACAATGAAGTGTTTTTAACTCTTCATAGCTGCTTGGAACAATGAAATGTGTTTAACTCTCCATAGCTGCATGGAACAATGAAGTGTTTTTAACTCTCCATAGCTGCATTGAACAATGAAATGTGTTTAACTATCCATAGCTGCATGGAGGAATGAAATGTGTTTTACTATCCATAGCTGCATGGAGAAATGAAGTGTGTTTAACTCTCCATAGCAGCATCGAACAATGACGTGTGTTTAACTCTCCATAGCTGCATTGAACAATGAAATGTGTTCAACTCTTCATAAATGCATTGAACAATGAAATGTGTTTAACTATCCATAGCTCTATTGAACAATGAAGTGTGTTTAACTCTCCATAGCTAACTTTAACAATGAAGCGTTTTCAACTCTCCATAGCTGCATGGGACAATGAAATGTGTTTAACCCTTTATAGCTGCATGGAACAATGAAGTGTGTTTTAACTCTCCATAGCTACCTTTAACAATGGAGTGTTTTTAACTCTCCATATCTGCATGGAACAATGAAATATGTTTAACTCTCCATAGCTACCTTTAACAATGAAGTGTTTTTAACTCTTCATAGCTGCTTGGAACAATGAAATGTGTTTAACTCTCCATAGCTGCATTTAACAATGAAGTGTTCTGAACTCTCCATATCTACCTTTAACAATGAGCGTTTTTAACTCTACATAGATGCATGGAATAATGAAGTGTGTATAACTCTCCATAGCTGCATGGAGCAATGAAGTGTGTTTAACTCTCCATAGCAGCATTGAACAATGAAATGTGTTTAACTATCCATAGCTGCATGGAGCAATGAAGTGTGTTTAACACTCCATAGCTGCATTGAACAATGAAATGTGTTTAACTATCCATAGCTGCATGGAGCAATGATGTATGTTTAACTCTCAATAGCAGCATCGAACAATGACGTGTGTTTAACTCTCCATAGCTGCATTGAACAATGAAATGTGTTTAACTCTTCATAGCTGCATTGAACAATGAAATGTGTTTAACTCTCCATAGCTCTATTGAACGATGAAGTGTGTTTAACTCTCCATAGCTTGCATGGAACAATGAAGTGTTTTTAACTCTCCATAGCTGCATGGAACAAGGAAGTGTGTTTAACTCTCCATAGCTGAATTGAAAAATAAAATGTGTTTAACTATCCATAGCTGCATGGAACAATGAAGTGTTTCAACTCTCCATAGCTGCATGGAACAATGAAGTGTTCTTAACTCTCCATAGCTGCATGGAACAATGAAATGTGTTTAACTCTTCATAGCTGCATGGAACAATGAAGTGAGTTTAACTCTCCATAGCTGCATGGAACAATGAAGTGAGTTTAACTCTCCATAGCTGCATGGAACAATGAAGTGGGTTTAACTCTCCATAGCTGCATGGAACAATGAAATGTGTTTAACTCTTCATAGCTGCATGGAACAATGAAGTGAGTTTAACTCTCCATAGCTGCATGGAACAATTAATGTGTTTAACCCTTCATAGCTGCATGGAACAATTAATGTGTTTATCCCTTCAGAGCTGCATGGAACAATAAGGTGTGTTTAACTCTCCATAGCTACCTTTAACAATGAAGCGTTTTCAACTCTCCATAGCTGCATGGAACAATGAAATGTGTTCAACCCTTCATAGCTGCATGGAACAATGAAGTGTGTTTTAACTCTCCATAGCTACCTTCAATAATGAAGTGTTTTTAACTCTCCATATCTGCATGGAACAATGAAATATGTTTAACTCTCCATAGCTACCTTTAACAATGAAACGTTTTCAACTCTCCATAGCTGCATGGAACAATGAAATGTGTTCAACCCTTCATAGCTGCATGGAACAATGAAGTGTGTTTTAACTCTCCATAGCTACCTTCAATAATGAAGTGTTTTTTAACTCTCCATATCTGCATGGAACAATGAAATATGTTTAACTCTCCATAGCTACCTTTAACAATGAAGTGTTTTTAACTCTTATAGCTGCTTGGAACAATGAAATGTGTTTAACTCTCCATAGCTGCATTTAACAATGAAGTGTTCTGAACTCTCCATATCTACCTTTAACAATGAAGCGTTTTTAACTCTACATAGATGCATGGAATAATGAAATGTGTTTAACTCTCCATAGCTGCATGGAACTATGAAGTGTTTTTAACTCTCCATAGCTGCATTGAACAATGAAATGTGTTTAACTATCCATAGCTGCATGGAGGAATGAAATGTGTTTTACTATCCATAGCTGCATGGAGCAATGAAGTGTGTTTAACTCTCCATAGCAGCATCGAACAATGACGTGTGTTTAACTCTCCATAGCTGCATTGAACAATGAAATATGTTTAACTCCTCATAGCTGCATTGAACAATGAAATGTGTTTAACTATCCATAGCTCTATTGAACGATGAAGTGTGTTTAACTCTCCATAGCTTGCATGGAACAATGAAGTGTTTTTAACACTCCATAGCTGCATGGAACAAGGAAGTGTGTTTAACTCTCCATAGCTGAATTGAAAAATAAAATGTGTTTTAACTATCCATAGCTGCATGGAACAATCAAGTGTTTTAACTCTCCATAGCTGCATGGAACAATGAAGTGTTCTTAACTCTCCATAGCTGCATGGAACAATGAAATGTGTTTAACTCTTCATAGCTGCATGGAACAATAAGGTGTGTTTAACTCTCCATAGCTACCTTTAATAATGAAGTGTTTTTAACTCTCCATATCTGCATGGAACAATGAAATATGTTTAACTCTCCATAGCTACCTTTAACAAAGAAGTGTTTTTAACTCTTCATAGCTGCTTGGAACAATGAAATGCGTTTAACTCTCCATAGCTGCATTTAACAATGAAGTGTTCTGAACTCTCCATATCTACCTTTAACTCTACATAGATGCATGGAATAATGAAATGTGTTTAACTCTCCATAGCAGCATGGAACAATGAAGTGTTTTTAACTCTCCATAGCTGCATTGAACAATGAAATGTGTTTAAATATCCATAGCTGCATGGAGGAATGAAATGTTATTTACTATCCATAGCTGCATGGAGCAATGAAGTGTGTTTAACTCTCCATAGCAGCATCGAACAATGACGTGTGTTTAACTCTCCATAGCTGCATTGAACAATAAAATGTGTTTAACTCTTCATAACTGCATTGAACAATGAAATGTGTTTAACTATCCATAGCTCTATTGAACAATGAAGTGTGTTTAACTCTGCATAGCTACCTTTAATAATGAAGCGTTTTCAACTCTCCATAGCTGCATGGAACAATAAAATGTGTTTTAACCCTTTATAGCTGCATGGAACAATGAAGTGTGTTTTAACTCTCCATAGCTACCTTTAACAATGAAGTGTTTTTAACTCTCCATATCTGCATGGAACAATGAAATATGTTTAACTCTCCGTAGCTACCTTTAACAATGAAGTGTTTTTAACTCTTCATAGCTGCTTGGAACAATGAAATGTGTTTAACTCTCCATAGCTGCATTTAACAATGAAGTGTTCTGAACTCTCCATATCTACCTTCAACAATGAAGCGTTTTTAACTCTACATAGATGCATGGAATAATGAAATGTGTTTAACTCTCCATAGCTGCATAGAGCAATGAAGTGTGTTTAACCCTCCATAGCAGCATTGAACAATGACGTGTGTTTAACTCTCCATAGCTGCATTGAACAATGAAATAGGTTTAACTCTTCATAGCTGCATTGAACAATGAAATGTGTTTAACTATCCATAGCTCTATTGAACGATGTAGTGTGTTTAACTCTCCATAGCTTGCATGGAACAATGAAGTGTTTTTAACTCTCCATAGCTGCATGGAACAAGGAAGTGTATTTAACTCTCTATAGCTGAATTGAACAATAAAATGTGTTTAACTATCCATAGCTGCATGGAACAATGAAGTGTTTTAACTCTCCATAGCTGCATGGAACAATGAAGTGTTCTTAACTCTCCATAGCTGCATGGAACAATGAAATGTGTTTTACTCTTCATAGCTGCATGGAACAATGAAGTGTGTTTAACTCTCTATAGCTACCTTTAACAATGAAGTGTTTTTAACTCTCCATAGCTGCATGGAACAATGAAGTGGGTTTAACTCTCCATAGCTGCATTGAACAATTAAATGTGTTTAACACTCCATAGCTGCATGGAACAATGAAGTGTGTTTAACTCTCCATAGCTGCATGGAACAATGAAGTGTGTATAACTCTCCATAGCTGCACTGAACAATGAAATGTGTTTAACTCTCCATAGCTGCATTGAACAATGAAATGTGTTTAACTCTCCATAGCTGCATGGAACAATGAAGTGTTTTTAACTTTCCATAGCTGCATGGAACAATGAAATGTGTTTAACTCTCCATAGCTGCATGGAACAACGAAATGTGTTTAACCCTCCATAGCTGCATGGAACAATGAAATGTGTTTAATTCTCCATAGCTACCTTTAACAATGAAGAGGTTTTAACTCTCCATAGCTGCATGGAACAATGAAATGTGTTTAAATCTCCATAGCCGCATGGAACATTGAAAGTGTTTATAACTCTCCATAGCTGCATGGAATAATGAAATGTGTTTAACTCTTCATAGCTGCATGGAACAATGAGGTGTGTTTAACTCTCCATAGCTACCTTTAACAATGAAGCGTTTTTAACTCTCCATAGCTGCATGGAACAATGAAATGTGTTTAACCCTTCATAGCTGCATGGAACAATGAAGTGTGTTTAACTCTCCATAGCTGCATGGAACAATGAAATGTGTTTAACCCTTCATATCTGCATGGAACAATGAAATGTGTTTAACTCTCCATAGCTACCTTCAACAATGAAGCGTTTCTAACTCTCCATAGCTGCATTGAACAATGGAGTGTTTCGAACTATCCATAGCTACCTTTAACAATGAAGCGTTTTTAACTCTACTTAGATGCATGGAACAATGAAGTGTGTTTAACTCTTTATAGCTACCTTTAACAATGAAGCGTTTTAACTCTCCATAGCTGCATGGAACAATGAAATGTGTTTAATCCTTCATAGCTGCATGGAACAATGAAGTGTTTTTAACTCTCCATAGCTGCATTGAACATTGAAGTGTGTTTAACTCTCCATAGCTGCATTGAACATTGAAGTGTTTTCAACTCTCCATATCTGCATTGAACAATGAAATGTGTTTAACTCTTCATAGCTGCATTGAACAATGAAATGTGTTTAACTATCCATAGCTCTATTGAGGGGGTGTAGTGTGTTTAACTCTCCATAGCTTGCATGGAACAATGAAGTGTGTTTAACTCTCCATAGCTGCATGGAACAATGAAATGTGTTTAACCCTTCATATCTGCATGGAACAATGAAATGTGTTTAACTCTCCATAGCTACCTTCAACAATGAAGCGTTTCTAACTCTTCATAGCTGCATGGAACAATGAAGTGTTTTTAACTCTCCATAGCTGCATGGAACAAGGAAGTGTGTTTAACTCTCTATAGCTGAATTGAACAATAAAATGTGTTTAACTATCCATAGCTGCATGGAACAATGAAGTGTTTTAACTCTCCATAGCTGCATGGAACAATGAAGTGTTCTTAACTCTCCACAGCTGCATGGAACAATGAAATGTGTTTAACTCTTCATAGCTGCATGGAACAATGAAGTGTGTTTAACTCTCAATAGCTACCTTTAACAATGAAGCGTTTTTGAACTCTCCATAGCTGCATGGAACAATGAAATGTGTTTAACCCTTCATAGCTGCATGGAACAATGAAGTATGTTTAACTCTCCATAGCTACCTTTAACAATGAAGTGTTTTTAACTCTTCATAGTTGCATTGAACAATGAAGTGTTTTTAACTATCCATATCTGCATTGAACAATGAAATGTGTTTAACTCTCCATAGCTGCATTGAACAATGAAGTGTGTTTAACTCTCCATAGCTGCATTGAACAATGAAGTGTTCTTAACTCTCTATAGCTGCATGGAACAATGAAATGTGTTTAAATCTTCATAGCTGCATGGAACAATGAAGTGTGTTTAATTCTCCATAGCTACCTTTAACAATGAAGTGTTTTTAACTCTCCATATCTGCTTGGAACAATGAAATGTGTTTAACTCTCCATAGCTGCATTTAACAATGAAGTGTTCCGAACTCTCCATAGCTACCTTTAACAATAAAGGCTTTTTAACTCTTCATAGCTGCATTGAACAATGAAGTGTTTCTAACTCTCCAAAGCTGCATTGAACAATGAAATGTATATAACTCTCCATAGTTACCTTTAACAATAAAGTGTTTTTAACTCTTCATAGCTGCATTGAACAATGAAGTGTTTCTAACTCTCCATAGCTGCATGGAACAATGAAATGTGTTTAACTCTTCATAGCTGCATTGAACAATGAAGTGTGTTTAACTCTCTATAGCTACCTTTAACAATGAAGTGTTTTTAACTCTTCATAGCTGCATTGAACATTGAAGTGTGTTTAACTCTCCATAGCTACCTTTAACAATGAAGTGTTTTTAACTCTTCATAGTTGCATTGAACAATGAAGTGTTTTTAACTATCCATATCTGCATTGAACAATGAAATGTGTTTAACTCTCCATAGCTGCATTGAAC
>CP092867.1:93943061-93969682 GCA_030710605.1 Cordylochernes scorpioides
CATCACTTCTTTCACCGTCACTTTCACAAAATGGAACATCCTTAAGTAACGTTACCAGGGAGAAGCCTATATCTCACACACACAAATATTTTATTATTAAAAACGAAAAAAAGCATCTTCTTATCGGGCAACTGAAAGTTTCTATTAAAAAGTATTTATTTTATTAGAAAGTATTTTATTATTGAGAGGAAAGCCCCCTTTTAACTGTCAAGTAAATCATTAAGCGGGATCTTGTTCTGAAAATTGATAGAAATGTTAAGGATATGCTCTTGGTACGACGCACATTGCGAAAAGAAAACACGAAGCAAAATAATGTGTTCAATTTTATAGCTGCTGGTTGGTTCGTGTTTATCGTGATACTGGACGAGGCCTGGGTTTTTCTCAATAAATGCAGTCAGCCGAGGAACATTTTATTCTGAAGCCTACAAAATATTTTATATCATAGTGATCCAATATTTAGAGTTATTTTCTCAACGCTTAAATGAATATCTCTCATTGTTTTTTATAGTTACCTTTGTTCTTGTCTACAGCCACCGCTCTATGTGAATAAAGTGAGATATGTAATACGTATATAGGTGAGGCTTCAATAGAGTATATGATAATAATATATTGTTAAATTAAATTTAATTGCCATCTATCGTTAAAATTTTTACACAAATAAATATGATGATATTTAAAAGAAGCGCATTGCCAGTAAATTTATTTGTGTAAAAATTTAACGATAGATGGCAATTAAATTTAATTTACTAATATATATTTGTTATGAAAACATATTTTGCGGAAGAGCTTTGCTCGATGCAATACCTTGAAATTATATGTATGTTCCTCTACAGACCTATAAGCTTATGTCCATAGTTCACTAAACACCCCTAAGCTGCCTTCCATAGAAAATACAGTGTATATTCCAAACCAATCCAATACTTTAGTAAAGCGGTCTAGAGATTAATTTGGCGAAACCGCTGAGAGGGTTCACTACTGATGAGCCAAGCCCTCTCATTCAATAACTCATATCATTGTAGTAAGGTCTGTAGAGATATATTTGATAATATTTAAAAGAAGCGCATTGCCAGTAAATTTATTTGTGTAAAAAAATATTGTTAAATGTTTTTTAAAACTCTTCAAAAGATTTGAGGTATCACATTAGGAAGAAGTAAATGTCCCCATCCGTGAGTTGAACTTGATTTCTCTTTACGACTTTTTTTTAAAGTAAAAAATGAACGGAGAAGTCAATCTTATCAGTAATTAATGCTACTTCCAATCATTAATTCTGAATTTTATTTACTATCTTCACTCATAATAAAATTTCTCTTCATTTGCGAATGCAGATTCAGTCATACGACTGCCTATGTACCTACACTACTGATGTTTCTTACCTCTGTCTCTCGATTATAATTGTCGTAAGAATATTAAATTATTCCAAAAAGAAATAATAAACCCTTTACCTTAATATTATTTATTTTTTCTTTTTCGAATAATTTCCAGGTAACAATTACTCACAATATTAATTTAGTTAATGGAAGTGTCGAATTAAATTGTTAATTTTGATAATTAATATTTAAACATGTGTGCAGCAATGAAACTGCTAAGCATCTGCTTCGTCCTCTTCTCGGTGACTCTGGCGGTGTATTCCCAGTGTGAGTATTGTTCATCACATCTCAAAGTCCTGTATCCCTCTAACTTCACATCCCTCTATCGTATATAATGACAGGGGATTCTAATACTAAACGTCGTATTGTTTCAACATTTTTGGTTGAACAGGAAAGATAGTTTTGTAAAACGACATTAGAAATACTATTCCGCATTTGTCTCTTTTCAACGAAAAATCAAAAATTTTTTTCAAGGAGAAATAACGATTATTTCTAACCTTTTGGATGAGGTATGAGAGCATGAATTGTGAAGAGTAATGATAAACGGAAAAAAAAGAAAAGATAGTTTTGTTTGAATTGTATATTCTATCTAAGTTACCCAAGTTTATAAATTTAATTGTCAGCTAGAGATAAAATCTGCAACAATTTATTGGAAATCGATGCCAATATGCATTGCCAAAATATAAATGTTGCATATTTTACCCAAGTTTACCTATCTAATCTGACTTGAAGATGCAAAGGAAACGTTCTTTTTGTTTTTGAGTACTATGTGATGGTGCGATTTTCATACTTTCTTTATATTTCATCTCAATGATAAACATTGTTTTAATATCATTGTTTTTCTTAGTCCCTTTTAAAAATATTATGAATACGTTTTTTTTTTGTGCACAACGAGTAAAATTACACTTTTCCGTATAGAATTTGTAAAATAAAAACTTGCTGTACATATAGGAATTCAACTTTGAAACAAGCTTTGAATCTACAAAGAGAGAATATGATTCACATGTGTAGCTCTTTAGTTTGAAGTGAGTCACCTATTTAAAGTGTATTTTAAAGATATAAAAGAGGTTACAAACAAAATTATTAATACTTTTGACATCTGCATTTTTTTCTCATAGAACAAATATCCTTTCTCTATAGTCTCGTACGGCGTCAGCATAGAATCGCAATGGTGTCTATAAATACTAAAATTTTCTATAAATACTAAGATCGTCACGTTTTATTATCGTGTGTTTCTTTTCAAAGGTTGGTTTATATTAATTTAATAGTTTTCAATGTCTCAAACCTTGAAATACCTATTGAAATATATTTTGTATACCTCTTTTACAGAATTAAAACTGACGTTACGGTTTGATTCAGCTTCTGGGAATGGGAACGCCATGGTCGACCAGCTCCTGAAAATCGCCACCACTAAGATGCTCGACAAGCTCGACCCGTTCTTCCTGGAAAACATCACCGCGGACTTCGTGGCCAAACCGCTGTTCATCACGTACAGGGGCCAGCTGCGGCTGCACCACGGCTGGATGACCGGCATGAAGACGCTCCACCGCCGGGACGACGCCAAGATGACCGTGCTGCCAGGCAACGGCACCCTGATCTCAGCCAAACTGGGCGTCAACAACGTCACCATCAACACGCTGGCCGACGTCAAGGTGATGGGGATGCGCTCCACCGTGCATGCCCTCGCCAAGGTCCAGTACGTGCTGGTGGATCAGGATGTCCACGTGGGGCGCGACGGCCGCGGACGCCTGCTGCGGTTCAAGCTGGTCGAACTCCAGGGCCTCACTGTCAGCATCACGGGACTCGGGCTCATGCAATGGCTAGCCAACACCCTGATCAGCTCGGCGCAGGTTCTCTTCCGCAAGGAGATCAGGTCTGCCCTCGAGGTGCAGCTCAAGGGGCTGATCTCCGAGCAGCTCCTCAAAATCCGCCTTCCTGTATGATCGGCAATAAATATATAGATTGTAAATTTGCTATACTAGAATACCCTTCTTGCCTGCTAGACTGACACTTCAACATCAACAGTAAAAAAATACCAATGATTTCCTTATATAAATAGAATATGCCAATAAAATATACTCTAAAATTTATATATTAATTATAACATATATGTTGAGATGGTTTGATAACTCTTTATAGGCTATGGAAATGAAAAGGCATAATTCTATCCATCAATTCAGTATGATAAGGCAAATTTTGAAGGCCATGATATTAGACATTTTGGAATCCCTTTTTTTCAAAACAATTAAAATAAATCTCTGTTTTATTAAAACCAAACACGGTCATTGACCTAAAACAATTTTCTGATTCTACGTTGGCATATTTGACATTCTAAAATATTCGAAAATAAATAATTAAATAGACATTAGTCACATTTCCCGAGAGAATAGAACAATCTTGTTAAAAATTATAGATTATATGGAATTGGATTTTGGTATCTGAAGCAAAAAATAATAATGATTTAAAATATTGTATTGAGATAATTCTGGCGCCTATTCATAATTTTTATAATTATACTAATAAAATTTGTTGAAATAATGAAACATAATGGCAATCCTGTGTGGCACTCACAAATTTTGCATCACACCAAGATTCATTGAATGAAATAACATTATAAGACAGGAATTATTTTCTAATGTCTCCTCTTATTAAACGTATATGCTAGGTATTCTGATATGGCATCCATGAGATATTTTAATTTTACATTCCTATAAACATGGTTTAATAATTCAGCGATAACTTCACTCGAAGGGATTTGGGAAGCTGGCATGGAAGAGAACGTGAATAAATTAACCCTTTAATTTGCAGAAAAATATTCTTATCTTGGAAACAGAATTAATTATCTGAAACTATACTGTCTAGTTATTATATAGAATTTAAGCCTATGAACAAATGACTCTATGCCTACATTGTTGCGCCAAGCTGCAAGGTAATCGACTTTGTTTTCCTTCTTCTTGGTGTCATATATGTTACGAAAGCGGGTTTCTATATAAAAAAAGGTAAATGAAAAAGTAATTATTGAAATATTCACTTATAAAAGTTGGTATGTTTATTTATTTATTATCTTCTTCGTAGTTGCTGATATTGAGTCTTTGAGTCCGTCCTCTCCCTCCCCAATAAACAATCAAGATATAAACAATGTTACAAAAGGAATGATACTATAGTACATACTCTGTTATTATTAATTACATATTACGATTACTGTATTGTTCCTATATATACCCTATTCTACTTGGGGAAGCTGTATAAGACCAAAGAGTCTTAACAGGGACTTTTGTTAACACAAAGCACTTTTTTTGTTGTTATTACTGTTATTCTTGTATGTACCTTACATTTCTGTGCTTGGAGAATCCGTATATGACTATAAGGTCTTAATAAAGCTTGTTGTTGTAATTACATATTACAAATTTTAACTAAATAAAATAATTCAACATCAGATAACATTCAATATCCAGCCAATATATATATGTCATAATTTGTATATAATTAAATGCAACCCCGACCCACTATGTATGTACCATGTATGATTTTCAACGACTTAATAAAGAACAAGGTAACTGGAGGAAAGCAAGTAGCAATAAGACATAGGAAGTAGGCCTAAAGCTGGCACGACTATTCTTGGCACCCCTGTGTCAATATTGCAGGGGCAGAGACCGGACGTCTCTAGTGGCCGCAGAAGTTATATTAGTCAAGATGCACTCAATACTTCCTGACAAAGCAGGATGTATCTGGTGACCAGAAGTTATAAATGTTAAGCTAACACCCAATATTTCCGGCAAAGACAGGACGTATCTAATATCCGTCGAAGTTATAAGCGTCAAGCTACCCAACACTTCCTGACGAAATCGGATATATCAGGCAGGCCATATCTTTCACCAAAGAGAGCCGCGGTCCAATCAGAAGACAGCACCTAAATAGGTCGACCAATAGGAAAAGATCATGTGATCATCTCTCAACCAATCAGAGAGAAACTGAGTCTTGGTGTTAAATCGAAAAGCAAGAATAGGCAGTTGTTCACTCGCTCTCGCCGAGTTCGGACCTAGTAGTGATTTCGCTCTCAACAAGGTAACATCTACTCTCGAGACCTTCCCGCTCACCCCATAGCTAAGTTCAATCACCGCCATGTGATCAGATAATTAACAATCCAAATCGCTCCGCTCTTCTCAAGCTTTCTTTCCTCCAATCCAGTTGCCTTTCATTTTCAAACCCCATCACGTGTCCTGATTATTCCTAACTGTATGCTGCAACTTCCACTCAAACGACTGCGCTTCAATCAAATCTCACCATTCGCATCCAACAACAAGAAATTCCGCAACGATATTGTCACAGAACGGTTAAGTCGACAGGATAAAGAGATGGAATTAAATCAGGATCAAGATATTATGGAGCTTAATCAGGATCCCATAGGCGTAAAGTCGGACGGCCCGACGGAAACAACAACGGAAGGGAGGCAGGAAGTAAGAGAGACGGGCGAGACAACTGCGCCCCTAGCGGACGCCGTCAACCAACTATCGGCGCTCCTGACCCGAGTAAAAATTTCTGATGGAGCGGAATCGACAATCCCGCCTTTCGATGGCACATACAACGCGACACAGTTTTTCCAAGCATTCGACCGAAAAATGGAAGACGCATCCATGGGAGAACAAGAAAAATTACTCCGCCTGCCAAACTATCTGGTGCGACAACCCCTGGAGCTCTTCAGGAAACTTCGGATGGCCGACCGGAGCTACTTCCAGGTGAGACAAATCCTCCTAGATCTCTATCCTGAGTCAAGCGAAGCGTCCTTTGCGAAATATTTCGCCATGAAGCTTACTGGACAAGCCAACCTAGAGACCTACTACCGGGAAAAAACCGCCATGGGATTGCAACTAGGACTCCCACAAGAGGTGATCCTCGAGACGCTGACAGAAGGACTGCCATTCAACGACCAGCGCCTAGTCCGCGTAGTACCCCCCCGAGAACCTAGGAGAATGGTTCCGACTGGTACAGCGGATCCACGGGCCCAGTGTACCGACAACGCGACCCCGAGAAGATCAACCACCCACAATGTCGGGTCCGTACCACAGCACACCCCGACGCCCAGGTGCATGGAATGCACCTCTTCCACCGTCCAACTGCAAGTTCTGCGGCGCGAGACACTGGCACAGCGAATGCCGACGTCGACCAGTCCGGACAACCCACGAAAAAGTCCGGACAGTGCAAACGGTCCCAAAATCACCAGTTCCGATTCCACAACAACCAAGTCAAGCCAGAGACACCCCAGCCGAGCAGCCCTTTCGAGACTGAGGTAGGCTCCCTAAACCAACTGACTGTCAAACTTTTTCTAGCCCCTAATGTATCATGCCCCTTTTTAATTGATACAGGCGCCAGCCTGAGTATAGTGCCATATAATATTTATCATATGCTAAAAACCCACCTGCCTAATTTAACCCTTGAGGGACATTCACTACACCTCCAAACCCTAAACGGATTTGCAAAAACCATGGGTAAACTATCTATCCCACTGACAATAGGACAAATATCACGAAAGGAGAATTTCCATGTAGTGAATGCACCATTGCCATTTGGAATTCTTAGTATCAATAGCCTCCATAAATTCAGATTAACCATAGATTTTAATAAATGCACTATATTCCAGCTGGGCGCCCCATTGTCTACCCTTTCCTACCATTTTAATCATGTGTCCAATGTATGCACGTACTGGCAGTGTCAGGCGATGTCACAAAATATTTTCCCCGCATCCCAACTTTCCGCCTATGACAACCATTGCGTGCATTCATTGAGAAAAACCCACTTATCTACATGCCCCTTTTTCACTAAAGCCAATTGCCTTTTTTACATGCCCTCAAATAATCAAACTAAAACAACTTCAACTTATGAACCTGTCCAAAACGCACCCACACAGCGGGATAACTCGCATACCAAAAACATAGGTGATCACACACCGTTGCACAACTCTCACATGACCAACCCACACAACGAACTCGACACTCACACTAATACACAACAAAACCCTTTACCCCATGCATACTACAACACAACACCTAACACTCACTATACACCACAGTTCACAACACTTCTACAAAGGTACACTCACATCTTTTCACAGGACAAATTCAACGTACCATGCTTACGGATTCCACCAGTAAAAATACCCACGAATTCCGAAAAAATAATCACCATACGTCTATATCGTGTTCCGATATCTGACCAACAAGAAATCCGTAACCAAATACAACAAATGCTGGAGAACGGCATCATAGAGCAATCTTTTTCACCTTTCTCGAGCCCTGTCACCCTCGTCACTAAGCGCGACAAGACCAAACGGTTTTGTATCGATTATAGGAAGGTGAACGAGCTAATCAGCTCTGATGTCCATCCCCTCCCGAGAATCGAGGATATCCTAGACCACCTCGCACAAGCCAAATATTTCTCCACGGCCGACATATCCTCTGCGTATTGGCAAGTCCCAATACACCCCGATTCTCGACCACTGTTAGCATTTGCCACCTTTGAAGGATTATACCAACCCACTCGATTACCTTTCGGGTTAAAAACCAGTCCTCAGATTTACGAACGAGCCATAAGTCAGGTCCTACAGAGACACGGACTTGACTGTGTGGCACATTACTTCGATGATTTCATCATTTACTCCAACACATTGGAGGAACATCAAAACCACCTGCGACAATTTTTCGCCTTTTGCGAAGCGGAGAAGTTACAACTTAACTTCGCAAAATGCGAATTTTTTAAGCAATCCATAAATTTTCTAGGTTACACCATCACAGCTGGTACAATTACACCACTTACACGCAATACCGACATCATCCACGCCATTAAACAACCACACAACCGAAAAACACTACAATCCTTCTTAGGCGCTGTGAACGTCTATAACAAATTCATTCCGGAATACGCTCGCTTGCGAGCACCACTCAACAATCTCCTCAAAAAGGAGTCGTGTGGAACTGGAATGAAGCTTGTCAAGAGGCGTTCATTGACCTGAAAGGAAACCTCACACAACACCCCATTTTACACCTTTACAAAGAAGGTCTGCCATGCCAAGTGTATTGCGATGCATCCACCCTCGGTATAGCAGGCATTCTCAAACAAGTTAACCCTGACGGGAACGTATATCCAGCTCAGTATTTCAGCCGAACATTGCGCCCACACGAGAAAAACTACTCCATCTCTGAACTTGAGTGCTTAGCAATCGTTGAGAGTGTGGAGAAGTTTCGCATCTATCTTATGGGCAGAAAATTTACTATATTTTCTGACCATCACGCATTGCAGTGGTTGAAAACCATCAAGAACCCGTCCGGCAGACTGTTTCGATGGAGTTTACGACTATCGAGTTACGAATATGAGGTCCGCTACATAAAAGGAAAACTACAATATGAAGCAGATCTCTTGTCCCGTAACCCGTTTTGTGGATTCTTGGACGCCACCCTTATCAAGACACACCAACCTCCTCCATCGAAAGAGTCTACTTTGACCATTGATCGTAATGGATTACATACAGTTTCCCGAAAAGGTGTAACCAAGATTATAATTCCAAAACCACTCATACAACAACTCTTACAAACAGTACACACCCAATACAATCACCCCGGTATTTCACAAATGTCACGACTCATCTCCACGCAATATTACTGGCAAGGTATGTCCAAAGATATTAAACAAAAGGTTAAGACTTGCCCCACCTGCCAGTTAACAAAACGACCATTGGGACCCACTTACGGGGAATTAAGTCAGCCTCCGGAAGCCAAAGAACCCTTTGACCTATTATCCCTTGACACCATAGCAGGATTTGCCAAATATGGCAACACCAAAATATACCTCCATGTGGTAGTCGATCATTTTTCGCGCTACGCGTGGACTTTTCCATCTAAATCCACCAGCATCATCACCTACCAACAGGTACTTAAGCGAGTATTACAGGATGGCTCTCCAAAACGCCTTCTTACGGATAGAGCCCCTGCTTTCACTTCGCCAAAATTTCGTAGTTTCCTACTTAATAGAAATATTCACCCATTACTCACAACCAGCAACAATCCACAGGCCAACGGTCTATGTGAACGCCTGAACGCCACCCTCACGGGAAAACTTAGGCTATTGCATCTAGAAAATCCTAAGATCGCATGGACCAAGTTGGTCAAAAGAGTTACAATTATATATAACAAAACCCCACACTCTACCACAGGTTTTCCACCCATCTACTTAATGTTTGGTATCCTACCCCCCGAACTCTCTGACCATAGTACACCTTACCCAGATATCGACAAAGCTAGAAAAATTGCACACACACGCACACAAAACAAACATTTACAAGACAAAAACATTTATGACCAACGACACAAGCAACCACATTTCGAAGTAGGTGATCTAGTGTTAGTAAAATTATATCACCACCCAAATACAGGGAAACTTGCGCCATATTTCACAGGACCTCACACAATATTAGAAATTATTTCACCAAATGTGGTCCGCATAGATCGACCAAATCAACCACTTCAAAGAGACACTGACACAATCCACGTCAACAAACTTAAGCTGTATACAGAAAAAATCCGTTATATATCATCCCGCCGTTAGCACATATCATATAAAGCACAACCCCAATTACACGTTCCCTTTCAAACATTTAACACCCGAATTATTCCCAACAGAGTCATTAAGGTTCAAACCCACCAGCAGCGAACCTTTCAGGCATTTAGACCCTGCCATTTTTGCAACAAGACGATTTGCATCACTCTTCCCCGATGTTAAAAACTGCAAACCTGACAACCAGCTCAATCATATCACACCACTCCCTAAAGATATCAAACAGGAGAACTGCGAACCTACCAATCATTCAAATTCTACAATTAATAAGGTTCAAGCAAATATTTCAGAGTCCCCAGTTACAAAAATATGGACGAACATGGGGCAATATCCTATCTTTCATCTGATTTTTATCCTTTGTTTGTTAGTTCTACCATACAACTGTATCCCAATTTTAATCATTAATTACTTGTTTATCTATACCATGCCCGCTCATAAAATCTTCGAACTACAAGAGGCAGTTTTTAATTTTGGACAAGCATTTATGAAACTTCTCATAATTTTAGGAACCATTTTTGCAGAAAATCTAAATAAACTCCGAAGAGATAGCAGTAACTGAAAAGATGACCAACCAATGTCGGAGAAGTCATACTCCAAAAACAAGACCCGAGCCACACCCCAAAATAAATAGACGGCAGGAAATGAGAATTTTGAGACACCGCGACAGGAAGTGTAGTCCGCGGCGATAAATTCGGCCTATGCAAACAAAGCGGAGCGCCTCGTCCGATCTCCAATTTCATTCCCTCTCTTTTGCCCGACACACCCCACTTCCGTATCTCTAATTACAATGAGAAGGTCCCCTATTGAGGTCAACTAGGAACCTCGCTATGCCACCGGTTTTTGATTCCAGTTCGAGTCTACATATCGATTTTTATCATCCAATTCCACATCCACAAGACAACATATAGAACTCGCTCACACATTTCTTACACAACAGACTTCTAACATTTTTTCACAACACACACAAAGATAAAAATTACACATAAAGGTTATATAGATTTCCATGTCTCCTGTACACATAGCATAAACGCACTTGAGGGGTAGAATCACGTTTTCACCTAAGTGTCGCTACAGATGAGACAAAAAATTTATAGGGCATAATTGAGCAATTAAAAAATTTATAGGGCATGTAGATACCAAAGGGTTCAAACCAATACACCTTATTTTTCATATTAATCATTTTCATTATTTTCTCTCCATTAAAAATGTAAATATTTAATCAATTTATCAATTTATTCAACTTAACATCACTTTTAATCATTAATTATCATATATTTACCACTTAGTTATGTTATCATAGTTTCCAATCAACAAAAACTCATTGGTTTTCTTTCAAAATTGGATATTATATTTCATTTTGATTTACAAAAACATTCTTTTTTTTCTCTATTTTTTTTTCACCATGCAGCCAAACATTTACTTTGATTTCTCCCAACTTTTATATTATTTTTTGATTTCCTCCAACTTTTTATTTTTAATTATTTTTTGATTTCTCAAAAGCCCTAATAAAAATCCCTCGTTTTCCATTCCCAATTTCGAGCGAGAATATGGTTAGGCACTTTTTTTTTTTTTCACCATGCATCAAGCATTCACTTTGATTTCTTTCAACTTTTTATTTTACTTTGATTTCTCAAAAGACCTTATGAAATTTCCTCGAATTCTTTTCCAAAATTCGAGCAAAAAAGTAACTAGGCATTTTCCCTTATCACCATGCAACAAAACAATTTTTTTTTAAACCAAACACATTCAATTTTGATTTCATTCAACTATTTTTATATTATTTTTATTTTGATTTCAAAAGCCTTAATAGAACTCCCTCGATTTCATTTCCTATCTCGAGTAGAATTCGTTTAGGCGCATTTTCTTTTCTTTTTAATCCACTATGTACCATAACATTCATTTTGATTTCTTACAATTAAAAAATTTTTGATTTCTATTAATTATACTCAACCTATATCATCAACACCATTCTATTTTACTTTTATATCACCAGCAATGCTTGTATATAGCCCCTCAATACCCACAACTAATTTTCCCACAAAATTATTTTTCACTTTACAGAATTCTCTCAGGCTAACCCCTTCTTGAATTCTTCACATGTAGGGGGCGTAACTGTCATAATTTGTATATAATTAAATGCAACCCCGACCCACTATGTATGTACCATGTATGATTTTCAACGACTTAATAAAGAACAAGGTAACTGGAGGAAAGCAAGTAGCAATAAGACATAGGAAGTAGGCCTAAAGCTGGCACGACTATTCTTGGCACCCCTATGTCAATATTGCAGGGGCAGAGACCGGACGTCTCTAGTGGCCGCAGAAGTTATATTAGTCAAGATGCACTCAATACTTCCTGACAAAGCAGGATGTATCTGGTGACCAGAAGTTATAAATGTTAAGCTAACACCCAATATTTCTGGCAAAGACAGGACGTATCTAATATCCGTCGAAGTTATAAGCGTCAAGCTACCCAACACTTCCTGACGAAATCGGATATATCAGGCAGGCCATATCTTTCACCAAAGAGAGCCGCGGTCCAATCAGAAGACAGCACCTAAATAGGTCGACCAATAGGAAAAGATCATGTGATCATCTCTCAACCAATCAGAGAGAAACTGAGTCTTGGTGTTAAATCGAAAAGCAAGAATAGGCAGTTGTTCACTCGCTCTCGCCGAGTTCGGACCTAGTAGTGATTTCGCTCTCAACAAGGTAACATCTACTCTCGAGACCTTCCCGCTCACCCCATAGCTAAGTTCAATCACCGCCATGTGATCAGATAATTAACAATCCAAATCGCTCCGCTCTTCTCAAGCTTTCTTTCCTCCAATCCAGTTGCCTTTCATTTTCAAACCCCATCACGTGTCCTGATTATTCTTAACTGTATGCTGCAACTTCCACTCAAACGACTGCGCTTCAATCAAATCTCACCATTCGCATCCAACAACAAGAAATTCCGCAACGATATTGTCACATATATAAATCAATGTTTGTATGTTTGTTTGTTTGTATGTCCGGTATACAAATTCGCAGTAGTTCACTAATTCAAACCAAAATTTCCATACATAGGTAAAAAATACGGGGAAGACAATAGGCTATTTTTAAAAATATAATATTAATAATATATAATATTATATATATAAAATAAAAATTTAATAAAAATTTAATAAAAATAAAATATTATAAATATAAAAATAATATATAATATTAATAAAAATATAAATTAATTATTAAAACTTTATATTAAAATTATTCTACTTAGCTCACGAACAGCGCCCTCTATCAAAGATTAGATTAAATTATGCTGATGCAAACAAATAGATATAATGCTAATAACAAACAATTATTAAAAATCTTATCTAAATACTCGTATATATCACTCGGGTAGATATGCACACGGGTCAATCCCGGGGCGAAGCCACGGGTCACCCGTCTAGTATGTTATATAAAAATGTTTTTCAAATATATTTCATAGATAAAATACTCTGCTAAATCGACCACCAGAGGTCGCCGTTTTCACTATAAAAACTCGTAGTTGTTTCCCGATGGCCAGCTCAAAACTTTTGTACATTATGTAAATGATCTTTTGTTTTTCTTATACTACTCGCCTTAAGCCAGGCATTACTTTTACCAAATTATGTCTTTTATACATTCCTTAGCTCAATTAAAGCAACTTCTGATCTCAAAACCATTATTATTTTTATTTCAAGATTTTTAACCACGACTGCATTACCATACTATGATCCTCAACATGATCAAATATTCAAGCAGAAAATCTCATTCATCGTTTTCATATAACATATATATATAGTCAATATATACATTTAGACAGTATCTAACGGCGTGTCATCATTGTTCATTTCTGTACTCCTGTAGAGGGGAGGTAATACCTGGAAGCTTGAGATTGCAATTAAAAATGAGAAGAAACACATCTATAGAAACCTGATGCTCTATTAAATTATTATTAATTGTGAAAAAAAATAAAAGAAAATAAAAAGGTCAAGTGTTGATATTAAAAATATAAAAGGCATATCCTGACCAGGATCACATGTGCTTTTCATAAGGCAGAGCGCCATCTGATGAAACAGAAATCAACTAAACATTGAACGCGTTCGCGGATGGCTTTTCTTGATTTATCAAAAAATTGGGTTGGCCAAATATCAGGGAACAGGTTAAATCAATGAATAGTTGATTTCTGTTCCACAAGATGGCGCTCTGCCTTCTCTAAAGCTCATGTGCTCCTGGTCAGGGTATGCATTTATTTTTTATTATTAATTATGAATAGATTTAAGATATCTGAGATTATTTAGAATAATTGAAGGGCGGATCAAACATGATGAAGCAATACGAAGCCTTTCTCTGTGTGTTGATATAGATGTAGCACACCCTACCATCGAGTTGGTGGCAAGGCTGGTGTATTGACTCCTGGGTGTTACGACGTCAGTACTCGGTTGACCTCCCGTAAACCTTCCTCTCTGAGGAAATCCACATTTGTTAGTAAAACAAGAGTTCTTCGAAATTTACGATTTTCCTCAATTAAGCCTTAGCTAGATTAGGGAACTTCTTTAGAATTGAATTAGGATTTGTTTTTATTAGACTGATGGAATACAGGCTTTGGTTAGTTTTGAAATGCTCAGGGCATATTGTATATTTATAATTATATGCATTATACTATCCTCTAAAATTTTTGTTCATGGTTATTTTAAAATACCGTTTCCAAGAGGTCAGCATCAGTATAAAAGCAAAACAGCCAATGTACAATATTACAGCGGTATGGTAGGTTAAACTGACAAACCGCTGGAAGGTTTCACCACTGATAAGCGAGGCCCTCCCCATTAATTTATCATTGCTGTAAGGACAGTAGATTTCTTTTATTTTAAAAAGAATCATACCTATGTTGAAAATAGTTTAAAATTATTATGTGTATGTATGGTGTAATCTCTTATCCCCGATATTCAGGGGAACAAAGCTAACATTGAACCAAAGACATACTCTCACATAGTAAATTTCTGGTTTTCAAAGATTTAAAATAACACTTTTGGACATTATATAAAGAATATCTAGCTATTTCTGGTCAAGTTTCGTGATGACCAGACCTATAGTCCTACCCTTCCTTTCAAGTTAACAATATTCTCTGTAAAATGAAGATAAATTGATTCCAGGCTTCCACACAAGCTTTCCAGTCGCTTTTCTCGCTCTCTCAGTCGCATTCACCAAATATTCTACGAGTAGCAGAACACGAGATTAAGCAAGTAAATGGAAATAAAAGATATCCTAGATATTTCATCTCATGCGTGTGATTGTGTCCCATATGTTTCAGGATCGAACACGACCTATGGTTAGGCCTTTTTCGAAAGTAGCCACTTCAAAATTGGTTCATAAATATCTAATATTAGTATTTTAGATTTAAAATAAGTAATAATATTCTAAATACGCCTACAGGCTTGAGGTCATAGTTGAATTATTTGACAATCAAAAAGACAAATATTACACTTTTCTGATAAATGTGCCAAGTACAATCAGAATAACTATGACTTCAGAATGTTTCCTTAAACTAATACCCACTGTTGATATAGAACTACTGCATTTGAAAGATTGGGTGAATATTAACCTTATACTTTAATTGTAGTTTTTAGTGGATTATTTTCGAGTTCGAATAAAGCGCCGCTGCTCTTATTGATATAGCTAAGCAATTCCATATGCATTGTTCACAAAACATGTCAATATATTTATAAGCCCACCGTTTCAGCCAATCTTTAAAAAGGCATCTCCTGAAGGGAATCTAAAGGTTTCTGGATAATTTAGCCAAGTAATCTTCTAATAATCTATCAACTAATCTTCGATTTTTTAAATATTCCATAATTGGCCAAATACCCTTTCTTGATTAATAAAAAAAAGCCAATTAAGTACGCGATTGAGACTGTTGACCCTCAATTATTCAAGAAAAGGTAATTGGCCAATTCTGGAGTAATTAAAAGCCAAAAATTATTTTATATTTATACCTCGTCATATATGGCTCGTCATCAGCAACTTTAGGTTGTAAGTTCAGGACATGCCTTCAAGTAAAATGTTTTCCATTGAATTGTGTGTGAAAGTAACTGAGATGATATGGTAAAACGTAACTTTATTCAGTGTGTTCGCACTGGGTCTAGCTAAGGGCCGCGGTACTCGGCCGAGGTGGCGTTGAGCCGCGCCAACGAGGCCTGCGCCGTGGTGAGCATCACGTCCTGTAGGTGGAGGTTGATCCTCTCGTTGACGTAGTACAGGTCGTAGTTGATGATAAAGTTGGCCATGGCCCAGAAACCGGTCTCGAGGACGTTGGACTCGATGCTAGGCAGGTGCTGCAGGTAGAACTCCACCACCTTGGCGGACCGATCCTTCAACGAGATTCTCAGAGTGGCGGCCACGTTCTTGTAGGTCGTCAGGGCCTCCAGGTTGGCGAAGGGTATGTCCCAGAAGTAGCTGACGCCACGGTAGATAAACTCGATCTTGGGGAAGATGAGAGGAGCCACGATGTCGGTCCCAATGACCTGAGGCTTCCCTGTCCTGCGGCCGGTGTCGAAGCCGTGCACCTCGCCGTTCCTCAGCCTGACTTCGGCCCACACCGGCCAGTACTGCAGGATGGTCTTGTTGCACCGGACGTCCTGGTCTGGCAGCTTCACGGAGAGGAGCGGCTTCCGCATGTCGGACAAAACCTTGTCCACCAGCATCCCGGCATCTAGCCACACACCGCAGTGATTTCAACCAGGACTTTAGGAAAGCTATTTTTCTAATTTGAAAATATTCATGCGAAAGCGAGAGAATTTATTTTCGAAATTATTTGAAAAAAAAGGAGGTATTGAACTTTGTTTTTTTAACCAATGTCTAGATAGTAAATATAAACAACAGGATTTTTTTTAAGCAGCAAATATTATACAATCAAGTCAAATGTAAACACTCACGAAAATAAATAATTAGATCAACAGAAACTATTCCAATGGATGAAGCTCACTTTATATCCATCAATATTGATACCTTAGCTTGGAAATGATTCTTTCGATATTTTCCAAATAGAGGCTTATGCGAAATCATTCCCAAAAACATTTCAAACATTTAATTCCAATTCCAGGAAAATAGCCATAAAATATCTATCACGAGCGCCTTTTAAAAGTGCTAATAACAGTGCATATATACAATTAGATGGGATGCTGGGATCAATAATTTTGTAATTATATTTATTCTGCTGTTACAATTTTCTACAAAAGAACAAAAGGGCTCTGCTGATGAAAGTTACCTGCTGCGCCGCTGCAGACGGTCGCCATGATGGAGCCGAGGACGGCGACGGTCAGAACCTGGAGATGCATCTTGAAACCTGCGCACACAGTGAGCTTGAGTTCGCGTATAAACTTTGCCTCTCTTTGTTCGAGATCATCTGAAAGAAGTTTATTTTAAAAACAAACCCTAGAGAAGTACCTTTAAACATACTTGAAAAGAATTAGAAAAATACATCTACATAGATTAAAATATATCCAAATTGGGAAATTGAATAAAAATCCATTCAACCAAACATCAATGAAGGAGGATTTATTGTGGAAATAAATTTCTACGCCCCTTCGATATATCACAATATACAAATACATTGTGGATTCAACTCATCTCCTTTATATAGCCATTGAATTAAAACTTTGAAACCAATCTTGATAGAAGATCTAAGTCATTTTATTAGATACTAGCAGATGTGTACCCGGCTTCGCCCGGGTTTTATTCGAGTGAAAGTTTGCCTAATGAATATTATTGATAGTAATATTCCGGAGCACACAGAATATTATGATAGTAATGATAATAATATTCGTTACATTTAATATTTATATAATACTAGCCGAATGACCCGGGCAACGCCCGGGTTTTACCCCATTAAATGTTTTTATTCAAATACTATTCGTTACAATTATAAATTGGCGCCGTAGATGTCACTCTTGTGAAACGTCCCGCTCCAAACTTTGTGTCAGAGAAGCGATATTTTTATAAAGAGATGATCTGGCTTTGTGTCTTCTGCTCGAATGAATGTTTTTCTCTTAGAATTTTGTTCCTGCACACTAAAAATGAACTGGCTTCACCCGTGGTCTCAGCTTTTTGGAATATAATTTTGTATCTGATAATCAAACATGATACAGCAATATTGTCATAATCATTTTCTGACAAAAAAAAAACAACTATTTTTTGCCCAGAACCTGTCAATATTATTTTTTATTGGCTAAAAATGCGATAAATATCTTTTCCAGATTTTTCTCTATGTCCTGTCAAAACACATTTTACATGTACATTAGGTCAGCTGATATTACCTCCCATCTTCACCGCTAGAGGCGCTGCTTGCGAGCGAAAAGGCAAATTTGTAACGCAATTTGCAAATAACTCGAAGAATATTCGGGATAGAGACCTAAAATTTTCACTATAAGTTTTTACAGATTCTACTCTATATACTGTTAAAATTTCAGTCAGATTAGTTACGTATTGTGGACTGTATAGCCGACATAGATACCCACATACATACATACACTGACATTTATATATATAGGGATAGAAATACATAAATAATTTTATTTTTGGCTATGTCATATTATAATATCCGTACCTATTTTAAATTTAGAGCTTGGAAACTAATTTATTTACTTGATAGGTTGCGTATTTTATAAATACCTTTTCCAAATATAGGATGGAATATTTTATTTAAAATTATAAATTGTTTATAACACACAAAGAAGGTAATATTCATTTTCTCCGCCTTTCAATATAATTAATATTTAAAATATGTAAATAATAATTTTGTGTATATATAAAAATAGTATATATCATCAATTTATTACCGTGATACTCCTGTTGAAGGACTGACAAGTCCGAAAACTTGAAAATAAAAATTTGAACAAGAAACTTAACCCTGGAAGCTTTATTTATTTTATAAAATTATAATATACATCCTCAGACTCAATAAAATGAGATTTTAAATAAATTTTTACGATAAAATAAGGGAGAGTATTTTATTTTTAAATTGTTTAAAACAGTGAAAATATTGTTTGAATGACGCCTCGCTCCTCAAGAGGTCGTGAGTTACCTCAATTTGTATCCTTCATTTGAAGGTATTGAACCTGGCTTCGCCTGACCTCTTCATCTAATTTTTATTTATTTCATATCTCTCTATTCTTTGTCGATATAATTATTGTATAAGTCTTGTTTTTCTTATCTATTCTTTGTCTAATTCTTGTATAAGTCTTATTTGTCTGTTCTACGTCTAATTATCTTTCTTCAAATAAAAGACACTTCGCCAGTAAATATTTTTATTACCTCGACGTTTCGACAAAAGTCTTTTGTCCTCTTCAGGAGCAAACAAAAATTAAAATATTTAGCAAGGCGTTAAAAATTAATTCTAAGGCTCCAAGGGCGTTCTCACGCGATATTCTAAATTTTGTGCAACATCTAAAGCACGAGTCAAAAATAAATATTTAACTCACAAAAGACTGTGATTCTTATTTGCTCCGGACGAGGACAAAAGCTTATTGTCGAAACGTCGAGGTAATAAAAAGATTTACTGGCCGAAGTATTTTTATTTTTAAGAAATTCTTTGTCTAATTCTTGTACACTTCTTATTTACTTATTGTCTATTCCCAGTCTAATTGTCTTGCGTATGTCTTGTATACTTCTTGTCTATTCCATGGCTACTTCTCGAATACTTCTTTTACTGCAGGTACATAGATGTCTACGCGAGCGACATTAGAGTAAACCTCCGCGATGACCCGTCCAGTTCCATGAAGTTGTGGACGGGGCCAACGACAATATTTACGTTGGGACTTATCAGCCCTGATTAGCTCGACAAGGTCGCCAGCTGAACATCTTCTCTCTGTTGGCAGTACCCTCTGTCTTCGCTATGTTTGGAACACACAGTTAGATCACCTTCAGGGGACAGGGAACGCTTTAAAAATAATAGAGTTATTCTATTCAGGATAACATGTTTAGATATCTTATTAGAGAACTGGAAACAGATACAGGCATATTTAAACCATTAATGCTGGTTGCTCTGAAAAGACCGAATATACACGTAACAAAATGTGAAATTCTACGAAATGAAAGAAAAATGTGGCTGAAAAATGAATTCAGAACAATCTCGGGTGAGACTTGACGGCCGAGCGGACGTGGCGATCCCAGCGCCAATTCAGAGATAACCGACTTCAATTCGAGCTAGCGCTACTTCCGGAGCAACCACTTCAAACTCGTAGGTTTGTACTTTCTGTTCTCTTCTAAACTGTCTGTACCTCTCATATTGTTCACCTATTCTTAAAAAGATCTGTTCCATATCATATTTTCCATGTTACGTATCCGATTTGTCCTGTTCTACTCATATACTGTACCACATTTGTCCTGTCTAGCTTCTGCCTTGTTCCACTCTTATTATTGGACCACACCTATCCTGGCTTGTTTCTCTCTTGTTTCACTCTTATTTTGCACCACACTTGTCCTGTCTAGCTTCTGTCTTTTTCCACTTCTATATTGCACCACACTTGTCCTGTCTAGCTTCTGTCTTTTTCCACTTCTATATTGCACCACACTTGTCCTGTCTAGCTTCTGTCTTTTTCCACTTATATATTGCACCACACTTGTCCTGTCTAGCTTTTGTCTTCTCCCACTTCTATATTGCACTACACTTGTCCTGTCTATGTTTTTCCTGTTTTACTCATTCTTGTGGCACACCTGCCTTATCTAGTTTTGTCTTATTCCACTCCCATATTGTACCATCCTGCCCTATCTAGTTCTTTCATGTTTCACTCCTATGTCGTAACACACCTGCCTGTCAAGTTTCTCTTTTTTCAACTCCTATATTGTACCATACCTGTTCTGTCTAGTCCTTTCCTTTTAAATTCCTATATTTCAATATTGTACAACATCTGTACTGTCTATCTTCCCTCTTCTTCAACTCCTATATTCTAATATTAGGCCACGGCTATTCTATCTAGATTCTTTCCTGTTCCATGTCTATTTGGTCAGAGCTGTCCTGTATCACATTTTACTCTGCGGGTGTGGTCTAGAAATATCTTATTTTTCTTCTTCCAATCAGTACCCTGTCACGTCAAACACCTGCTGTGTCCAATATCCATTGTATCGCATTTCTTCTTATCAGATATGCCATGATCCTCTTCGATATTTCCTCGTACCTGCACCTTCCTTATACCATCCCTGTACTGACGTATATACGAGTATGTACAGTACCAAGCCTATTCTGATATACAATTATAATGTGTTACAAAGTTTCACACAAACACCAACATACTGACTCTAGGCCTCCAGAGTTCCATATTTACACACTATTATATTTGTTTGTTCTCAAGCACACACACACACACATCTTCTTATATTCTACAGCGGTCTTATTATATACATGTCTTGCCTCATACCTGTGGTGACATCCTGTCCTATATATCTTTACATATATTTATATATATATATATTAAATTAAAAATACATATATTGGATCAAAACATCATTTATTTTACTAATATTTCAGTTGGCTGAACGCCAACCTTTATCAAGGTATTATAAGGCGTTATAAAGGCGTTCAGCCAACTGAAATATTGGTTAAAAAATGATGTTTTGATCTAATACATGCATTTATAATTAAATATTTATTTATGGATGTATCTATTTTAAAAATTTATATATATATCTCCGATTTTCTTTCTTGTACATTTACTGTTTGAATATTCTGAAAACAACATTTAAACAAGAATACACATCAATCACTAGTATATAGCAAACGTCAAACAGGTATGTGAGACCTTTGTTTAGCTGACACCAAGCTTTGGAAATATTGAGATTTAAATCTCATCTACGTTATTATGGTGTAAATATAGGTTGACAAATACACGAGGTGATTTACTAGATATTGCTTCTGATAAATATTTTAATACAAATACAATAATAACAGAATGCTCAAGATGAAAGGTTAAACCTTTAATTAATCCATAAGATAAAGAAAGAAATTGACACTTCACCACAGAAAAAAACAGTGATCTTTTTAGTGTCAATTTGGTACAAAGAGGAAAGGATAAAACCAAGGAACCCTCTTGTCGAACACAGACGAAAGAAGTAAAGACTGAGATGTTGTTCATGCCAGTTCTGGGTTCATTTCAAACGGCGGTCAGAGACTTTGAATTGATAGGGTTTCTGAGATATATAAATAATTTCATGGTTGAAATATTTTCAATTATTTTTAATATATGAATATTAACACTTCTTATTGTTAAAACAATAAAACTTGTATAAATATTGAAAACTTTGTATTCGCCATAATTTCTATTAGATGAGATTTTTTCTCTATATAGCATTCTACAAGATTGTTGAGTTCCCATTAAAATAAAGATTTTGTGTTAAAGGATAGGTTACTCTTTTACGTTCTTTTAAATC
Source organism: Cordylochernes scorpioides (assembly GCA_030710605.1). NCBI lineage: Eukaryota > Metazoa > Arthropoda > Arachnida > Pseudoscorpiones > Chernetidae > Cordylochernes > Cordylochernes scorpioides. Next base: position 93,965,461 of record CP092867.1, read on the forward strand.
TCTTCCCTATTATACATTTTCTTTCTAAAATATTTGATGAGTTGTAACTCGCATGGACTGTATGTGTATCGTATCGTATGATAAATGATTTCTCTATTCCCGGCTTAAGGTGTTTAAGATTTGTTTAGATCCAGAATTACATTCATGGACAAAACTTAAGGAAGTTGTACCTTTTACCTTGTGTATCGGGATTCATACAATAACTCTGAAAGATAGTTGTATAGACAGTGACCTTTATTGAAGACACACAAGATGACCAAGTGTAAACGAAATTGCTTCTGTCTCCTTAAAATCCTTAAGTTTTGTCCATGAGTGTATATTGGTAAACAAGACTAGGGGTTATTGCAAATCTTAGTTGCGTCCTAGAAGACGATGAGTTCATAAAGTTAATATGTATTTGTAGGATTTTTAACATTATCCAATTATCATTGTGCATGTATCTAATTTCAATGTCTATGCACAATTTAATCATATTTTGAAACACCATTTTCAAAAACTAGAAAGTTACTCAATTATGTATATACTTTAAGTTCTGTTCTGGAGTCTTTAATAAAGTAAAAAATATTCAACACCTTTTATATATATCAAATTAAGTATTAAAGGTAGTTTGTTTTTGAAACGCATTTTCATATCTGGTGTTTTTTTTTCTAAGAAGTACGATATAGTCAGGCCATATCAGTAACGCCAGCGGGATTATCTCAAGGGAAATTCTACATAAGGACTGATAATCTTAAAGATACCAGAGAGCACTATATGACTTTAGGGCATTTGAAAGTCAAACAATAAAATTAAACTGAATTTTCAAGTTTTGATTTAAATATATCTTCTAATATCCAATGTGCGATTCACGTAAGAAATTATTGTTCTTAAAACTTTTAATAATGTGAAAAAAATTATATGAAAAAAATGTTTTAAAATAAAATAAAAAGGTCAGGTGATGATATTAAAAACAAAGAAGGCATATCCTGACCACAAGCACATGTACTTTTTAAATGGCAGAGCGCCATCTAGTGGAAAAGAAATGAACTAAACGTTGATTTAGCCTGTTTCCTGATATTTGGCCAACCCATTTTCTTGATCCAAGCTATTGCAATCAGACGACGCTTTTCGTGTTATTGCATCCCTGTCAGCCGCGACAATTCAACGACAATAATCAACGAAGAAGATGGTCAGAAGGCTACTTAATAAACAATAAAAATGTTTATTTGGCCAATATGGGCATGGGTTCCACTAACATCTATGCAACCTTAATTCATCTGATATCCAGAATTTAATTTCAGTTTCTTCTCAGTTTTTCATCCTTTATTAGAATTTCAAGCATATATGCGCACATTGTCTAAAATGGTTTCCACCTATTCACAATTAGTCTTGCAACGCACATTTGCAGCAATACTACACTTACAGCCCAAATACTTACTTACCAAAATCACAGTTGTTGTGCTTTCTTTTACAGAAAACCTCTAATGAGTGATTTCTTAGCGATTTAACGGACATAACGTAGCCTTCAATAGGAACAACCTTTTAAGAAAATACCAGAAAATATTTTTTTTTCGAATAAATAAAATTTCTACTGTCAGCGATATCAATAAATTAGGAGGGCCGTGCCCATCAGCGGGTAACCCTTCCAGCGCCAGTTCAATCTACCAGACCGATCCAATATTATATTCAACCTATATATCCTGGACTATAGAAGTAATCTTGGTGAACGCATTAAAAAAATAATGGACATGAGCTTTAATTAAAAAAGAAAACTACAAATGCATATACGAGGGGTGTCCCATAAGTCCGTGGCTTTGAACTTTTACCACACCTTATTCACCAGATCTAGCTCCGTCTGACTTACACCTATTTCCTTATTTGAAAAATTCACTTTCTGGCATTCATTTTAGGTCAGATGAAGAGGTTATTGATGCTGTAGCCTCATTTTTTGAGTCACTTGAAACATTGTTCTTTTTGGAGGGCATAAAAGCATTAGAGCATCGCTAGAAAAAGTGTATAGACCTTAAAGGGGATTATGTTGTAAAATAAATCATAATCATTTTATTAGTCATTTTCTTTATATGTCGGGCCACCGACTTATAGGACACCCTTCTTATTCTCATGCATCGAGCAATACCCTTCCGCATTCAATTCATAACTTAGCAGGTTAGGCGTCAAAACGAATATGTGTGTATCGGTATAAATATATGTGTGAAATATACTTTAATCTATGTGTCTCAAAGGGAGGTTGAATGTGTCCAGAAACATGGACTTCTCCGCAGTGGTGCTCCTGGTACTGGTGGCCGCGGGGGTATCAAGTGAGTGACCATCGAGCGATAACAGGACTGGGCTTATCAACTTGGAATGATGCTTTATTTTACTTTGTAGAACGACATTTGAAAATCATCCCGCATGTGTTTCTTTTAAACGAAAAATCGAAATTTATTTTAAGGAAAAATAACGCTTATTTCTAACCTTAGGGATGAAGTATGAAAGGATGTATTGTGAATAGTAATGATAAACGGAAAAATAAAGTGCCCAGGGATGGGAATTTTACTTTAAATATTGTTTATAGAGTGACTCAGAGGAGAGACGACCTTATAAAATTGAGAAGGTATGGAATAATTAATAATTAGACGAAGTGGTCACAACATTTTCGAAAATACGAATAATCTATATTTGAGACATTTAATGATAAGGCACAATTTGGATTATGGATTATAAACACAAGGTAATAAGACCAAAATCCAAGACCATCACACTAATTATTTATTTGGAATTTATTATTACCATGTGTTGATAAATTTAAATTATAACAAAAATATACGTCTTTGAAACATTTTTGTCATTTTAACTCTCTTATAAAGTTGGAATGGTTTCCTAGTCAACCAATCGTATATCTCTTCAAAGGAATGAACGCATAATTATAAATAACAAGTTAACAATGTTTAGACTGAACACCTCGAGTCTGTCATATGTACAGGCAAACATCAAGACCTTCCCAACGGGCGCCATGTACAAAAGCGACAGTTCTAAGAAACACCAAATGTTTAACACGCTTATTCGAATTTCAAGTAGTGCTTAACCCTAGTGCACGAGGTACAGACCATGATAATCATGGTGGGTCGAAGTAGGCGACTGCTTTTACTGTAAGTACACACCACATGTCTACACATGTGAAAAGCAGTTCGACTTTGCACTTACAAATGTTCCAGAGCCCCGTTTTGGTTACTTGCATTCGCTGGTGGGGTTGGACTTTTGCAAGAATCGGGGGCCATTGGAGCATTTTTTTAAACAGAAAAAAGCCCCCAATGCGGGAATCGAACCCGGGTCGTAGCGGTCGAAAACCAAAGGTTTAGACCACCCTTACACCGGCCCCCGTCAAAAAGTAAATATTCAGAATAAGATTCAAAACAAGACAAAATGGTAACGTAGAAACTTAGGAAAGACAAACCTCAGAATTACACGGCAATTTATTTAATGTAAAACTAAATTAAAAATAATATAATAGCAGATAGCCAATGACAAAATTTTACAGTGTGTCAAAATACAAATATAGAAATTAAAAATATTTTCAATAGAATAATAAATAATCTGCTACAATATATTCCAATATTTCACCTCATATAAGTTGATTTTACGTATAACAAAGAGTAAAAATAGTATAAGATAATTGAAATTTAGAAATGATTGCTCAATTCCAAAAACTTGGGGATGTTGTTGGCAGGCGGTTTGGACCCCGATCCAGCCCTCGAGGCCTATCTTCGTGAGATCCTGGATAACTTCAAGCAGGAGATGCAGAACGGGTTGCCTGCTCTGAAGGTCCCGCCGCTAGACCCGCTGGTACTGGAAGACAAGGACGTCGTGGTAGACGATGAGCATACGAAGCTGAAGATCAATTTCCCCCAGGTGTGTAGTTGGTACCTCTGTGTAGATGGGTGGTATACAACATGTGATGTGTAGTTGGTACCTCTGTGTAGATGGGTGGTATACAACATATGGTGTGTAGATCAACGTACACGGCCTGTCTACCTTCTCAGTACCTCTGCTTCACTCCAACTTGGACCAGTTCCACGTGAGGCTCCAGCTGAACATCTCCCAAGTCACGTTGGACGGTCTGTATGACATGAAGGGACGTGTGGCGAGGATCTTCCCCCTCCACGGCAACGGCGAGTTCAACATCAATCTGACCGACATCCAGATTCACGGGGAAGCTCGACTGGACGTTCGACCGCGCCACATG
>CP092867.1:93969782-93982572 GCA_030710605.1 Cordylochernes scorpioides
TCTGTGGCACATCTGGAGCTGGACTTGAACTGGGGACAGCTGACAATCTTCCTGGAGAACTTCCTGGGAGGCGGCTCCTTCGCCCAGGCGCTCCAACGCATGCTGCCCGTCATCGGCAAGGGCATCTTCAATAAGTTCCGGCCCCAGATCCTCACAGAGCTTAACAGCGCTCTCGTCAAGGAAATCAACAAGGAGCTCGCCAAGCCACAAGTGCAAGATATAATCAGCGCTATTTTTCCGTCTTTTTAGACAAATGGCGGCCATTCATTGGTGGAAAAAAATATATAATTTAAATTTGATAAAATAAATTAATAAAGTATATATTAAAATTATCTTAAAACTATGTATTTTCCCATCCCAATGTTATAATAATATTATTTATTGTACTCTCTTCCTTTCATACTATATTGTCACTAGTATAAGATTTAACACCCCCCCCCCCCAAAAAAATAAAAACTAAATAGAAATTATCGTTTCTCATCATGAGAGAAGACAGGGAAAGAAAATCTTCCCTCAGTTTAGGTTTTATTCAATTAATAAAATTTTTTTATCATGGTTCTGTCTTTGCTCTCCTCTATAATTCTTTCTCTTGGCTTGTTACTTTTTCTACCAAGTTTATGATGCATTTCATCCCAGTAAGGACAATAGAAGTTTGATTTATTTGTGAAAAGAAACATTCGTGTCTTAATATCTTCATATCGTTATATATAGATGGCGCGTTATTGATCTTTATTAATTTATACCTAACTGGCCTTGTCTTTATTGTTTGCGGAAGAGCATTGCTCGATGCAAATATTTGAATGTAATTTTGCTGTTCTAAAAGTTTATGTCCATTGTTTGCTCAAATACCATTTCTAAGATTCCACCCTTCAGGGAAGCATATATAAGCAGAATGATCCAATAGAGTATTAAAGCTCTAAAGAAGCAGTCTGGTAGTTTAAATTGGCGAAACCGCTGGGAGGGTTCACTACTGATGAGCCAGGCCCTCCCAATATTTTTTAATGACAGTAAGGACAGTAGATGTTTGATTTATTTGTGAAAAGAAACATTCGCGTCTTAATGTTTTCATTTGTAATATATAGATAAGCAAATTGCAATTAAAACTGTTTTATTATTTTTTCCATGACTGAATATCAATACAACAATAATAATTTATTCCTAAATGAGCAATTAATATATATTTCATATACAATATAATGCACTGCGGCCTGTGATTGTAAAACGACACTTGAAGTTACACCGCATGAGTTTATTTTCAACGAAAAATGAAATTTTATTTCAAGGTGAAATTTTGACTATTTCTAACCTTTTTGGATGAGGTATGAAAGGGTGAATTATGAAGAGTAATGATGAACTGAAAAATAAAAGTTTCCAGGGATGGGAATCGAACCCACAATGTTCCGCTTACCGGGCAGATGCCATGTCCACTAGGCTACTCTGGACGTATTTTTCCGTTCGTAAATAATACATAAAGTAATTTATTATTATTTTTTAAATTATATACCATATATTGGAAAATTTGATGGATAACAATCCTCTATCCAAGCCTCCAGGTGAAACAGGTCTCCCCTGTCCAGCAGCCGAAGCGACTTACCTGTCAATGTGCGCAGCCTCCCAACTTCTCCAAGAGGAAAATCCCAAATTGCCCTTTATAGAGCTCTTCTCCTTAATTTATTAGTCCAATTAGTACACAGACGCCATCAATTGAACCTTGAAATTTTTCCTTACGCCAATTTAATGATGCAAATTTCACTTGGAGTTAGTACATTTGAATTTTCAGATAATGAACTTCAGGAATTAGTGAATGTTTTATTTAAAGAGTTTTTAGTGTTTGAAGATATTTTTAGATATTTGACCATTTTAAAACGATAGCGCTGTATTAAATAGCTGTTCGCTATACTCCAAGCTCTAAAGATATTTGGCTGGTAGCTTCATTATCCTTAGTTACCATGGTCAAACTTCACTTACTCCAACATCGATGTGCAGTCTGAGATAGAACCTGGTTTTATATTGAAATTACTTATATTTATAGGTTAAAAATGTTGAGAGAGGAATTGATCAGACAATAGCTGTGCGTACCTCTTCATTTATGAAAATAATTTTAGAAAAACAAACGACCCGAAATTTCATGTGTGTTTATACTTTTAATTATTATTTTTGCAGAACACACACACACACACACACACACAAACTCAATGTACTTTCGCAATTCACAAAAGAAAACTTTGTTTTTACTAATTTATAGAATGAAATAACACAGTGTTAGAGGAGCTAATACTTTCCTATTCTACAATCGAGCAGAGTAATCACCAACACCTCTAAGAAAATTAACACTTTTAATTTACTTTCATAACTAACTAACTAATTTACATCATTTAAAACCAAATATATACATGTAAAATCGTCCGGTCATCTGGTCAAAATATAAATATATTAATCTATGAAAAACAACTTATAAAAATGCTAACAATGCCCCCATTTTAAAGTTGTTTTCATACCCTCATCGGAGGCCTAGAGTGGTCAAGATCCTGGTTAGGTTTTCGTTCAACACTATTTGGCAAGTCAACATCCCATACTCTGTGTTCCTGAAGTGATGCCATTTCACATTCTATAGATTTTAGCCGATCTTGTACTTTGGGCATATTAAGCACTTCCTCGTATGATGACGGTATTTCATCTTGATGGCTCTTATGTTCAATTATCCCATGGTGGAAGGCTGATCTATAATACTCCTTCTGCCTAGCCGCAATTCTTGAAGATCTTGGGATTAGAGTTTCATTCTGGCCTTCTTCGTCTTCCCTCCTCAGTGCTTCGTCTTCATAAGCCTGCTCTTCATCCTCTCTTCGTTCCATGTTATTCAGATTATTCTCTTCCGATATTGTTTCATCAGTCCCTGAATATCCCCTCGGGATTGCAGAATCATTTTGGCCTTCTTCGTCTTCCTTCTTTAGTTCGTCTTTCTGGTTATTTTCTACCAATTCCGTCTCTCCATTTACAGATTCATAGTCTTCCTCAAAAATTTTATGTAAAACCTGGAATAAAATCAGCTTCATGTGAAATTTGTTTATCGATTTTCTTAATAGGGAAAACGTCTTCTTTAAATCTGACATTTCTGCTTACGAAGACCTTATTGTTTCTGAAGTCCCAAACCTTGTATCCTTTGACTCCTTCCGGATAACCAATTAGAACACATTATCTGCTCCTTGAGTCAAATTTGGATCGACGCTGGTCGTTGTATGTCCAGGTCTGACAACCGAAAACTAGGATATGCTCAATCTTCACTGGCCATTCGGTCCACATTTCTTCGGGTATTTTGTTACTTATCGCCTTGCTAGAACATTTGTTTCTTAAGTAACAAGCTGTATTAACCGCATCTGCCCAGAACGATTTGGGAATCCCTGATTCAAGCAAAATGCATCTTGCTGTGTTTAGCAACGTCTGATTCATTCTTTCCGCAGTTCCATTTTGCTGAGGTGTTCTTGGAACTGTAAGCTGTCGCTTGATGCCATTTTCATTAAGGAATTTATTAAATTCGTTGTTAAAATATTCCGCACCATTATCACTTCTTAGTACTTTGATTTTTTCTGCTGTGGTAATTCTCAACACTGTTCTTATATTCTTTAAATCTTTCAAGTACCTCCGATTTAGACCTCATAAAATATACTGTAGTGTAATGAGTGAAATCATCTATGAACGTCACAAAATAATTGTTCCCTCCCTTCGATATTGAACTAATGGGACCTACTACATCCGAATGGATGAGCTCCAAGGGTGATAAAGTCCTCTTACTTTCGACGGGTTTGGAAGGAAATGGGAGTCTTCTCATTTTACCTTCAAGGCACACCTCGCACTCTGCTGTGTCACTCACATTTTGGAGATCCCTTTTGTAAATGTGTCCTAGCCTTCTGTGCCAGATATCTGTACTAGGTGACATCACTTTAGCCATCTTCAGTTCTTCCACTGTATAGATCCTTCATCTTCTATTAGATTTCAAAATTAATTCGCCATCACTTCCAAAAACAGAGGCCTTGCCATTCTGGAATAATACCTTGTTTCCTCTTTCCTCAATCCTTCCAACAGACAAAATATTTCCGTCTAATTCAGGAACGTATAGAACAAGGTTTCACCTCCATATTCGTGACCGAGTTTGATGGTTACATCACCCATCTCTGATACTTTTATTTTCTCATTGTTTGCCATTTCAACTGAAGTTGAAATACTTTTTGTATTCGTCATTTTCAGTGTGTTCGACGTCATGTGTTCAGTAGCTCCACTGTCCAGAAACCAGATATTCTGCGAGTTATTGTTTTTAAAGTTATTAGCAAATAGGGCTCTATGAGTAAGGGCTAACGTACTTTGTTAAAGCATACCTTCACTAATTCTCCTTGATGAGTTGGCAAATCTGCAAATTCTAGCCATGTGTCTTAATTTGCCACAATTGAAACATCTTATCCGCCTGAAATAATTATAATTTTCCTTTTTCCCTTCCGTCAAAGTATTCTGATAATTCCTTGGTTGGTCATATTTGAATTTATTTTGCTCTTGACATGGTGATTTGCATGTGTCCTCTTTTCTTCTTACCGCAAAAGCGCTATTTGGATCTTCTTGAGGAATTTGACTCTGTTTCTGTCGTTTTTCTTCTAAAAGTAACTTGGATTTAACCACACTAGTCGATAGTTTCTCTTCCTGCTGTTCTAAACTGAGAATTAGTGGTTCGTAACTCTTTGGCAATCCCAATAGCATAATCAACGCTATTTCTACATCCCCAAATCCACGGTGACACTTTGCCAATTTTCTATGACATTCCATTATTCTAGCGAAATATTAGCGAAAAACTCTCTTAGTAGCTGTAATATGTGCAATAAGCCGTATTTTGTGTGGATGTCCTCTAGTATCTGCCATGCATCGATCTCTCGCCTACAATCACCGATATCATCTAGGAATGAATCTTCAACTGCTAATAATATGATAGATAATGCCAAGTTATCTTTCCGCTTTTGTTTTTCTGAAGTTTCACTAGGAAAGCCAGGCTTAACTGCATCCCATATATCCTTCTGAATCAAAATTGATTTAGCTCTTATAGCCCAGGAATAGTAATTATTACCGTCTAGTTTAGGTATTCTCAATTCGTCAGCCATTGATTTTTCTAGTTATGCAAATTTGGCAAAAAATTACAACTTAAATCTTTTCTTCTTCTTCTTCGTTGCACAAAGTTCAGTCTTTAAATCGCTCAAATTTCCAACAATCAAATTCTTTTCTTATCTAGCCTTATCTTCTTTAGCCCTATATTCACTGGCCTTATCCTCTTAAGCCTTCAGCTTTTTTTTTCTTTAGCTCTATCTTCAAAATTTCTTTTTACCCTTAATTTCAGTTTTTTCTAATTTACCTTCTTTGGCTTTAATTTCTAATTAATTTCTACGGCGCAGTGGAAGCGTGCTGGGCCCATAACCTGTTAGGAGCTAATACCTTCCTATTCTACAATCGAGCAGAGTAATCACCAACACCTCTAAGAAAATTAACACTTTTAATTTACTCTCATAACTAACTAACTAATTTACATCATTCAAAACCAAATATATACATGTAAAGTCGTCCGGGCATCTGGTCAAAATATAAATATATTAATCTATGAAAAACAACTTATAAAAATGCTAACACACAGAATAATGGTCAAGGATTTAAAGTGTTGAAAAGAATATATTATATCAAAGGTTAAATAAATGATGTTCTCTTGTGCTCATATAAATCAAAGATAGGTTAATAAAATCTGATACATTTCTGGACATTGTGACTTCTGGGAGATATTAAAAATATATATCATTTTACAAATATAGCAAAATGTTGAGTACTATTATAACAAATAAAATTATTTACCCATGATATTGCAGAGAAAGGGGGTAGGTAGGTGGACGAGTGCTCTAAACCCTTGGGTTTCGACCGCTACAATCCCGCATTGGACACTTTTTCTTATGTAAAAGATTCTCCAATGGTTCCCGATTCAATCTCACCAGCGAGTGAACCTAACCAAGCGGGGCTCTGGCACATTTGTAAGGGCAAAATAGAACTGCTTTTTACATATGTAAACATGTGGTACAGTTAGAGTAAAAGCAGTCGCCAACTTCTACCCACCATGGTTATCATGCCCTGTATCACGAGTACTTGGAATAATAGAAAAAAATAGAAGAAATTTAGACGTATTTTCTTCTTCTTCGATTTAACTATTTAAAAAAAATTAGAATTAGGTTAGAATGGAGACTAAATGAAGTTTTCATATTTGAAGTCAGTTAATTCTCCAGAGTTATATGTATTTTGACTAAGGACCAATGAAAGATCGCTATGACATAGAGTAGAGAGTTATTATAGAACGTACTCTTATATGTTTTCAAGGAATCCGTTTCCTTACAAACAGGAAACTAACGGATACGATAAATCCTTATTCCATATATTTGTGCTTATATAGTACTCCATACTTTATGATGAACAATAGGCGTTTCAATCAAAGATTATACTATAACATTTTATTCAAGTAAAAAGTATAAAGGTAATAGGTTTGTATACCTTTTCTTACAACCTAAACCTTAGATTATTAAAACATTGGATCAGTAAACATGAGGGAAACCACTTCCTTAATTTACCTTACTTTTATTTTTATATAGCATTTTTTTTTAAACAAAAAAGGTGATGATGGATAAATTCAATGAATATTTTCACAATCATAGAAATACTATATTAAACCTTTATATAAACATAAATATTCTAACTAAATTAAGCATTCTCCCGCCACCAACTTGATGAGGGACCATCAAAAAACATTATATAGGTAACAAACATAATTTTACAATAGGTCTTCTGTAAGTCCCATTAGCAGTCTTGACTTCTACCACTCTGATTCTAGCGTCATCTCCTGGAAACACCTTTAAAATTCTTCCAATCTTCCATGCTAGTGGAGGTTGTTGTTCATTCTTTATCAACAAGGTTTGTAAATGGATGACATGTTAGGATTTGTTCACAATTTTTATTTTATTTCAATTTAAAGCGCTATGTCCCCCTAGGGACACTTACGCTGTCATACATGTATGACATTTGTCTCTACATATATATACAATAATTTTAGGCCGTGAATAGAATAATCAAATGATATTAATAATGAGAAAGAGAGAAAAAACGAGAAAATAATTGTGTACAAAAGAAAGAAGTGTCTGGCAATATGTACAATCAGCATAAAATAAATGATCAGTTTCTTAAAATAATTTTGTGGCTATATAAGTTAAAATATATCTACAAAAGGTATTGAATTTAATATACATTTCTTTACTGGAAATAATAATACTTGGATATATTACTATTAAATTATTGTCGATTCTGTAGTCTTGAAAATAGGATAATCTAGTAAAAGATGTATTGAGGTTTGTTTCCTCATGTTTCCACAAAACAACTCGAATCTTTCACCGCTTTAATTCTTTTTAAAAAGCTTCTGAAATTTCCATGAATGCTTACAAGTTTTTCCAAGATCAGATAGGATATGTACTTCATAAACTGTTCTCCAATGTAGACTGAAATACTTATTGAGCAGAATTCGACCAGCCAAAATACTTGCAGGTGATGTTGTAACCATGGACTATTGCATCTAAATCTTCTAATTCCTGGATTGTAATGGAATTTATCAGGACCTTTTGATACAAATTGAAAATATATGTCTTATACACTAATAAAGATCTGTATTTGGGTGTAGTTTTCATAGAAATTGTTTATAAATATCAAATAAAGTTTCTTAAAATGCATTTTATATTTTTGAATATATATATATATATGTTATGATAAATATATTGTCGCCTTGTTTTCATAATAAATATTGCTTATATAGATATTATTAGCTTTCTTTTGTTTTGAAGACATGAGTGTTTCAACAATAGTGGTATTGTGGCAGTCGTGAACTTAAAACACATACAATCAAATAAATTTAAATCATTGTTTACTTTAATTGTGCTAATAAAGTATTGAATACATAATTTGAGAAAGTCTACCTTACTCAAAGCGAGTAGAAAAAATAAAACAAAAGACCTATTTACATAATTACAAAATATTGAGCCGGCCAACGGAAGACAACAACAACAATGGATTTATATTTGGGAAAACCGCGACTTCTGACGGTCTACTTTACAGAGTGTAGTTTTAGAAAATATAATTATAATTCGTGGATGGCTTTTCTTGATTTATCAAGAAATTGGGTTGGCCAAATATCAGGAAACAGGTTAAATCAATGTTTAGTTGATTTCTGTTCCACCAGATGGCGCTCTGCCTTCCGTAAGGCACATGTGCTCCTGGTCAGGATTTTATTTCTTTATTTTTAGAAAATATAATTTTAAAAAATGACATTTTATATAACATATACAAGGTGTATATCTGATGAATTCACGAAAAGTGGTCAAAATCTCACAATAAACATTCCATTATTGAATATCAGAATGGTAACGGCGATTCATATAGCATTACGTATCCTCACACGTAGAACACACACATAGAGAATAATTATAAAAGAGTTCATGTAAAGTTCATGTTTCTAGGAATCTGAATATTAGCATCAAAATTTGTTTTTAAAATCGGCGAGTCTACCTCTGACTCTTTCGAATTGTTGAAATCAACACTTAGTGAGATGAACATGATTTCGAATTGTTGAAATCAACACTTAGTGAGATGAACATGATTTCGAATTGTTGAAATCAACACTTAGTGAGATGAACATGATTTCGAATTGTTGAAATCAACACTTAGTGAGATGAACACGATTTCGAATTGTTGAAATCAACACTTAGTGAGATGAACATGAGATTTCGAATTGTTGAAATCAACAATTAGTGAGATGAACATGATTTCGAATTGTTGAAATCAACACTTAGTGAGATGAACATGATTTCGAATTGTTGAAATCAACACTTAATGAGATGAACATGAGATTTCGAATTGTTGAAATCAACACTTAGTGAGATGAACATGATTTCGAATTGTTGAAATCAACACTTAGTGAGATGAACATGATTTCGAATTGTTGAAATCAACACTTAGTGAGATGAACACGATTTCGAATTGTTGAAATCAACACTTAGTGAGATGAACACGATTTCGAATTGTTGAAATCAACACTTAGTGAGATGAACACGATTTCGAATTGTTGAAATCAACACTTAGTGAGATGAACATGATTTCGAATTGTTGAAATCAACACTTAGTGAGATGAACACGATTTCGAATTGTTGAAATCAACACTTAGTGAGATGAACATGATTTCGAATTGTTGAAATCAACACTTAATGAGATGAACATGAGATTTCGAATTGTTGAAATCAACAATTAGTGAGATGAACATGGATTTTCGAATTGTTGAAATCAACACTTAGTGAGATGAACATGATTTCGAATTGTTGAAATCAACACTTAATGAGATGAACATGAGATTTCGAATTGTTGAAATCAACACTTAGTGAGATGAACATGATTTCGAATTGTTGAAATCAACACTTAGTGAGATGAACATGATTTCGAATTGTTGAAATCAACACTTAGTGAGATGAACACGATTTCGAATTGTTGAAATCAACACTTAGTGAGATGAACACGATTTCGAATTGTTGAAATCAACACTTAGTGAGATGAACATGATTTCAAATTGTTGAAATCAACACTTAGTGAGATGAACATGATTTCGAATTGTTGAAATCAACACTTAGTGAGATGAACATGATTTCGAATTGTTGAAATCAACACTTAGTGAGATATACATTATTTCGAATTGTTGAAATCAACACTTAGTGAGATGAACATGATTTCGAATGTTGAAATCAACACTTAGTGAGATGAACATGATTTCGAAATTGTTGAAATCAACACTTAGTGAGATGAACATGATTTCGAATTGTTGAAATCAACACTTAGTGAGATGAACATAAAATATAATCACCACATTTAAAAGTTTTCCACGATTTAAAAATCACATATATACAAATAAAGATAAAGCGTTGTAGGCGTCTATTCTACACCGGATCTGATAACCCTAACACAAGTGAAATTTGATACAGGAAAATCCACGAAGAGGGTTACGAGACATAGAGGAAGAAACGGGGATATTAAAATGTTTAATTGGAATGGTAGTTGAAGAGTAAAATTGCCGGAAGGAAGTCTCCGTTAATATTTGTTCCTAATGCTCACAGACCAACCATAAGAAAGACTCGCGCCTCTGCTTCCTCCAAAAAACATAGTTAAACTGGTCGAAAAAGACCCGGATTAGAAGATAAATACAAAATCTGTAGAGTCTAAAAGTTAGTTCACGAGTATGATCCGTCAAATGAAGCGTCAAAATGCATGAAGTAGAAAAGAAAAATGACCAAAAACAATGAAATATCGACCTTGCAAATCAAAAAGCATATTCATATTGGTTATATTCATTGATATAAAAAAATTGGGAACTAGTAATTCATTAAAAAAGAGCAAACAATAAATAAGAAAGTCAATTTAAATATCTTGAAAGAGATTAAAGCGATTCGATTATCTTAAGAAGAAAATAAATGAGGTCTTACAAAAATTGGATCATCCATAACGACAATCCTCAGTCCCACATCGGCTATATCTGCTCTGCCCCTTTTGGCCCCAAATAGTACCCCCTGTACTTCTGCAAACTCCATATTCTCCAGACTTGGCATCAAATGAATTATTTCTTTTGCCGAAATTCCAAATGGGTTTTAAAAAGAAGTATATTTGAAAGTATATAAGAGCAGAATCGTAAAAAAAAGTATCCCAAACGATGTCCTTTAAAATGTTTCGAATCAAAGAAGAAACGATGAAAACTAGAGAGCATTTAGAGAAAAATACTTTTTATTTATTGGCCTTTACAATTTATTTTGATTATTTTAAAGTTATTGAACACATCTTGTGCGTTATTTGAAAATATATACATTTTTATAAATTTGAAAATAGCAAAAATGCGAAATTGTACTGGGATAAGGCGAATAAAAAAAGGCACGTTGAACGATAAGGAGATGATGCCCTTTTCTTTATTTATAAATTGTTTTGAAAAAGGGTAAGCTATATTTTAGTGTTTATATAAAAGGATTTTTTGGATTAAATCATTATTTTTATTACGTCAATATTAATCAAGGTTTATCATCATTTATCGAATTATATTAGATAATTTGAATTAGATTATTTGAATGTAATTCTACTGTCCTATAAGCTTATGGCCATAGTTTTCTTGAAAAACCATTTCTGAGATTCCACCCTTCAGTGCTGCGTATATGAGCAGAATCGTCCAATACAGTATTAGAGCTCTGAGAAGCGGTCTGGTGGATTAAATTGGCGAAACCGCTGGGAGGGTTCACCACTGATAAGCCAAGCCCTCCCAATACATATTTTTTCATCGCAGTAAGAGCAGTAGAAGTTGTATTATGTATAAAAGAAACATTCGTGCTTTTAAATTCTTTCATTTCATAGGCATATATTGGATTGAATAAAATATTTATTTGCAAATATTTGGGTTGGCTTAACGCCAACCTTTATCGAGGCATAACCTAATACCTCGATAAAGTTTGGCATTCGGCCAGCCGAAATATTGGCGAATAATTTTTTATTCAATCCAATATATGACTTTTTACTATCTAATGATTTAAGTATGGATTGCTCTATTTTCAGAACAAATTATATTATACATTGATATTGACTTTGAACAAATTTTGAACATTTACCGCTAAGTTGTGCCAGTTGTTATAGGTAAAAATATTCAAACTTCAGTGATGATATTAAATCAAGGAAGGGGAATTCAATTTTTTTATCTAAACGCTGACGTATAATACGATTGAAGGTTTTCCACAAAAAATAATTTTATATATTTGATAATAAAATTATTTGTTTTTTTAATATTATACAAAAAAGCAGTTTAGTGGCATAAATCATAGTTTAGAATTCCCACACTATTTATTGATAGGCTTCACAAACTTTAGATATTTGTGGTTTTCAAATATTATAAGTTAATACTTAAATATTCAAGAAATGAAAAATGTTCAAAATATACTAAATCCATCGATATAGAAGGTATTCATAATATAATTTAAAATTTTCTATAAGAGATCTTCAATTTAAAATAATTATTAAAATATTTTTATAATTATAAAACATGAAAAAACAATAGAAAAAATAAAAAATAAGTGGGTCACGTGTTGATATTAAAAATAAAGTAGGCATCTTAGCACATGTGCTCGTGGTCAGGAGATGCCTTCTTTATTTTTAATTATAACACTATGTGGCGCTGAGTTTGTGTATACAAAAATGTAATGCCTCGATAAAGGTTGGCGTTCAGCCAGCCGAAATATTGGTAAATAAATCTTTTATTCAATCCAATATATGTCTTTTTACTTTCTAATTTAAAAGAATGTGTGTGAGGAAGAGCGTTGCTCGATTCATTTACTGCTAATAATATGTTTTTCACATCTTGAGACCAGAGAGCTTATATCCATAAGTTAGATATATGTTCCTGAAATACCTTCTCCATAGAACGCACATACTATATTTCTATTTAATACAATAGTAGGACGGTCTGGAGTATAATTTGACGGAATCGCTGAGAGGCTTTGACACTCATAAGCTCTTTCATCTGAAATTTTCTATTATCGCAGTAATATTTCTGAAGAAGAATAGTTTAATCAATTCAGATCACTAGAAAAATAGGTGCCTAAAGTTCGTAACAATTATTGTTAAAAATATTAATTCCCATCCCTGGACACTTTTATTTTTCCATTCATCATTA